>CABHPR010143543.1:33182-44055 GCA_902168415.1 Peromyscus melanophrys | reverse complement strand
CGTTCAAGGCTACACCGGGCTACATGAGAGAAACAGAACCAGGCAGTGGTGACACATCCTTTAATCCAAGGAAGTAATATGGCAGGACACAGAAAGGTATATAAGGGGTGAGGAAACAGGAACCAGCTCTCTTGAGGCTGAGGACTTGGTAGAAGTAAGTTAGTGGCTGGCTGTTCTGCTTCTCTGATCTTTCAGCTTTCCTCCCAGTATCTGGCTCT
The DNA here is from genome assembly GCA_902168415.1 of Peromyscus melanophrys. Taxonomy (NCBI): domain Eukaryota; kingdom Metazoa; phylum Chordata; class Mammalia; order Rodentia; family Cricetidae; genus Peromyscus; species Peromyscus melanophrys. The sequence goes on along the minus strand of CABHPR010143543.1, from coordinate 43,837 downwards.
GGGTTTTTTATTATAAGACCTTTTAAGATTTGTGTTTCTTTTGATCCACCTGCACCAATGGTGACACCACCTGTGGGATGTCCTTAAGAGAAAGCAGGAATCCTGTAGTGATTGTCCATTAACATCCAGTTAATAATTGTCCTTAAAAAGTAAAAAAATGGAATAAATAACTAAATAAAAATAAATCAAAAAAGAAAGCTTAACCCAAAGTTAACTTGAGAAACATTTTTACGTGTCATTTTGCATTTCTACTAATGAATTTTGAATTGCAAATCATAGAAAAATATCATTTCTACAGACACGAATAATGATGAAAATAACACTTCTATGCAAACAAGTTTCCCATTAACATTCATCTCTTCAAGCACTAAAAGCCAGGCTGTAGGGCATGATGACACACGCCTTTACTCCCGGCACTTGGGATGCATAAGCAGGCAGACCTGAGTTCTAGAACAGCCTGGTCTACAAAGAGTCAATCAGGAAGGACATCCAGAGCTACACAGATAAACCCTGTCTTAAAATAAATAAATAAATAAATAAATAAATAAATAAATAAATAAATAAATAAATAAATAAGAAAGAAAGAAAGAAAGAAAGAAAGAAAGAAAGAAAGAAAGAAAGAAAGAAAGAAAAAAAAAAGAAAGAAAAAGCAATCTAGAGGTAGAGTTGTAGCTTAGATGCTATATACTTGCTCAGCACTTACAAGGCCCAGAATTCATTTGATCCTCAGTAACCTAAAAGAGAAAAAGAAATAGAGAAGTTTCATATGTGCTGCACAAGATGATTTTGGAATATTATTTTTCGAATATGATGTGGTCATTGCTCTCTTGAACTGTTTACAGCTATGATTCCCAAAAGAGGATTGCATAAGCATGAGCCCATCAAAGTAACAATCTTAGGACCTGGGAAAGGGCTCACTAACCACCACCCCTCTTTAAGGATTAGTGGCCAGCTAGTTACCAGAATAGGGTACTACTGAAGGGACCTTGCCCCACTCCAAAACTTATACAGAGTTTGGAAATGATAGGGGAATGGCTTTAGAGTTCACAAGTGTCTTTAAGCATAAATAGACATTTAACCATTTTAAGATTTTTTTGTTTGTTTTCTTCAGTGGTGAAGTTACCCATAGGCTGCCCATGCTCCTATAAGTAACCTCTTTAAAACATCATTGCTTTCTAGGCCAGACTTCTCTAGAACCCTTTCTTTGTTCTGTGCTGTGTCTGGGAAAAGTAGGTGTTTGCTCACAGCTCCTCAATATGAAATCGATCACTAATTATATTTGAAAAGACGTACAGAGTTGTGCATTTGGTACTGATTTTGTAAGTGTTTGGAATTCCAAGTTATACTCTCTTTACAGGGTATTCCCACTAAGGAGAAAAACACCAGAAAATTCCTGAGGCAGTTACCATTTTTTTTAAACCTGGTAACACTTTCTTTCTATATTTTGTAGGATTAGTAAAAATAGCTTCAAATTAGGTTATGGAATACTCTGTTGGATTGTACATTTCTCACAGAACAGCTTTTTTCCTTACAGCAATGTTTCAGTGGGGAGTTAAATTTGCACAACATAAGGGATTTAAAGCTTTTACCTGTGAATATTTATCTTAAATTATGATGAAATATTTTGTTTAATGCATTTTCCTTTACTTACATACAATAGTTTATTTCTATATTAGCAGTGTTCTCTGTAAGATGATTTTACTTTAAGTAACATGTAGACTGGCTGAAATAATTCTGAAGGAGCTTGTAAGTTTTAAATCTTTTTTTTCCCTCCATAAAATAGGCAACGTCCACGAGGAATTCATTGAACTGTCTTAAACACCTAGCACCCTGGAAATCTGCAAGATTTTTACCTGCTTTCTTTTTCAAAAAGATGCTGAACTTTACTTTGTTACCTAACTTCTACATACTTATTTATTATCATCCACCACACATTTGTAGTGTGATAGTAACTGGAGACATGCAGAATTACACTTTTCCAGGAATTAGTGTTGGTTTGGGGGACACACATTTTTATATGGTACAAGTCATGGAGAGGCATGACTTCATCTGTATACTCCACTGATGAGATGGGCTTGACTATTGGGAGAAAAATGAGGAAAGTTGTTTTTTTGTTTTTTGTTTTTTGGGTTTTTGTTTGTTTTTTTTTTTTGATTGTCTTTTTTTGTTGTTGTTATCTGCTTTTCTTTGAAGCATCAAATAGGATATTGATATTTTTTTTGGCACTTCAGCTATTTACTTACTGTGACTTAATGAGCTGTGATAAAGTGAGCCATACTCCTACTGTGCATTTCATACCACTATTACTAAAACTTCTTTACAGAAGGGTGTATCTACTCATCAGTATTGTTTTTATTGTACCATTTCCAGCAGGAATATAGCGACTTCCCTTCTGAAACAGGTTTACTCTGATGGCTTACCTTATCTCAGAGTCTTGCAACATATCTCAGGGACTCCCACACATGGCTCCTGTAGTTTTGTGAGGTGGCTAGGGTCACTAATTTTTGAATGTTCCCCAGGAAGTACAAACACTCTCAATTGTGTATGTAAAACAGTGGAGTGTTCTAGAAATTTCAAACGATGTGAAATTGTTCCTTTTCAAGAAAAAGAACATGCCATGTCGTCAATTATTAGACAATTTGAAATAACCTTTTTTTGAGAGCTGATTTTATGTAATAAGCTAAAGAGACTGATGAAATTTCATGATTATCAGTGATGAATATATTCCGCATCCTTTCTCTTTCGTTTCCCAGTCTGGAATTTTGGCATTGCCTTGAAGTAGGGAGCAGAGCATTGTGCAAGGAGTACTCGCAGAATCCTTCTTGAACAGCAGCAAGCTCCACGTGATGTACATATTCGGCAGACGATTTACGGGTTACAGACGTGCTGTGACCTTTCTTTCCCTCCTGCAAACAGATTAAACAGGGCTGATTAACTGAGGCTCAAAACACTGGGTTGTTTTCTCTTATGAGGGTCTTTGACAAATCCTCCCTCAGCCCTCCCACTTTATTCACTTGCAAATGGCCCTGCCCAAGGGGTTCTGCACAGCCCATCCTCAAACCTGGAGCCCTGCAGCGCCATCAGCTGCAATATCTTCTTATATGAGCGACGTTTCTTATTAATCAGAAACGCGGAATGGAAGCCAATCAGAGAGTTCCTTTGGTTTCAGATGCTTGCCTGTCTGAGTTAAAAGTGGTGCTGAAAGAGAGGCAGAGTGAGATGCATGAAGATTCGGCTGGGAAGGCACTATGAAAAGAGGAGAGAAGGAATGAGGCAGAAGCAATAGCAGAATCGAGTCGCCTGCTGAGCGAGGCTAACTCAGTCCCACTGCTAAACAAGGTAAGCGTTATTTAGTTGCGGGGAAACAGAAGCATCTCAGTTTTTGCTTTCTTATAAGGTAGCAAGACACTGCTTTTCTCCTCTCAAGTATTTTATCTGGGCTATTCTGCTTTCACCCAATATTTGGCAGCAGGTAATATATTTTATAGAATTAAAAAATGTATATTCAAAGGCTCAGGGTGAAAACATGTAGTGCTTTATTCTCATTTGACTTTTTAAAATTCCTGATATCTACCAAGCTATTTTTATAGTCCTTAAATTTGCTTTTGGATTATTATTGAAAAAATAAAAAGAAAGTTCAAACTATATTAGTTTATTGTACTGGTTTTGAATTCCTCTTTCTTAAAAAAATGTGATCATTTATACTCTTATTTGTATAAATTTCAAATGGTCCTCTAGTTTTCTCATAACTTTTGTTAACTACTTTGAGTCAGAATTATGAAAATGTAAAAGCACTTGTATTCATAATTTAATGTGAATTTCTTTTTGCAGTTATACGTTATATGATACTAGACTTGAAATATGTCTCATGTGCCAATGGTTTTCATGTGTTAGGATTAATGCAATAATTTTACCTCATAACAGACATTGCTGCAAACATGTGTGGTTCTCACTCATAGAAACGTTCTATGTGTATATACCTGTTGGCTGTAATTGGACAACATAAAATAATGTTGAAATTTAATGAAAATGAGAAAGTCAGCCAAAGGCAGACTTTGGCATTTTTAACTTTGAAATGAGAAAAAAATGCATTGATTTGCCAGAATAATTGTCGGTCTGTCTTCCCATGGGAGAATCAATATCACAACATACATTAAGTAATTTCTTGTAAGCACCACGATCTTGAAAATAGGCTTGATTTTTTTTATAATGTTGTTTATAATGTCTCCAGAATGTTGTAAAATTTAGCCACTGGGTGAAGTTCTCAGAGACCGTTATATACTGAAATGGCATAATGAAACTCACCAACTGTAACAAGTAAGTTTATAATAATTTGTCTGACCCATGTTTTGATGAAAATGTGATGAATTATGGATTTGTGAAAACTTAGTCTTTTCTGGAGAATTGTTGTCATTTCTGATGTTATGTTGTAAACACAAGAGATTCCTAAGCATGTTTTTTTTCATAATATGCCCAAATCATTGTAGTCTGAAAAATGCGAATTTTATGATATCAAAGAAGAGTGATAACTTTTGTGATGTAGAAGAGAATCTTCACCTGGCTCCTTTTCATGATTTCTATGAAGACAGTAGAATTATCTATCTCCCACGTTCCTAATATGATTTTAAAATCTGCATTTGGTAAAAGACAGTCTCAGATCCTCAAAGTGATCCATTGCCTAGGCAGCGCTGTGTCAAGTGAGGGACGGGGATGTGTGACTATGAAAACAGTGAATGCCAGTTTCCACAGACATTATGAAAGATAAGAAAGATCGAATAGCAGGCTGCTCCATCACATGTCAGGGAAGAACTTGGATGGAAATGAGCAGCATGTGTTTATATTCTGTCACCAAATCTATCACCAGCTCAACCGACGTTTTCTGCAGTGTAGAGTACATACAATATCATATGCATTTAATAGAAAATAGTACAAATGCTAAAACAGTATCTCATATAATTCAGCACTTTCGAAAGTGAGAAGATTTAAGGTATAAGTTATAAGCAAACTAATTCTAGCAAGAATGAATGAAGTCATGTTTTAGAGAAAGCAGATGGTAATACTAGTTTAAAAGTAATGAACCAAACTTCAAGGTTAAATAGATCCAATAATTATAATAAGGAAATAGTTATATAAGGTAATATAATTTTCTGAGATGGAAAATGCTCTTTTCCTGTATCACAGCATTTAAAACAGTATTTGAACTGTTTATGTAATTGGGTCACCACTATTAAACTTACGTGCATAATTAAAATGAAAATGCATTGTGATAGTTGTGTGTACCCAGATCTGAACTGAAATTGATATGAAATTATGTTTCTAAATGGAGTTGCTTTGCTTGACTTGATAAATTGTAAATGGATCAGAACCTCTTGTGAGTGTCACCTTGTATAGAATGGGATCATTTTTGCATTTTCTTCTCTTTCTTTACATACGTAGCTTATTCGATGCCATGTCCTTTCCAATATACATTCACCAGATGAGAGAGAATATGTTAATGCTTTTTTCCTGTATTTTAACCTTTCCTCTGATATCCTATGAGACAGTGCTACTTTCTACAATGGTTCTAGGGTGCATGAAGGAAATCAGGCAGTATGTTTTAGCAAATGCTTAAAATTATGTAATAAAATTATGAGTAATCTGGCAATTTAATACTTGCAAGAAAGAATCAATTGAAATCAAAGTTAATTTGAAGAATACGTATAAGTGTGTCATCAGCAAATGTTGGCTGTGACTTGTTCTCTCTGGAAGCATTGCAGGATCATTATCTGGCTTTGAAACAGACGCTTTCATTTAACTGATTGTTAGTTTGATCCTTTTGCTGTTCATGTAAACGCACATTTCAGTGTAATATAGAATTAAATCTGCACTTGATAAAAAGGTGATTCTTTTAAAGGAATAGAATATTTTGAATATTTATACTTCCAAATTTATGTTATTTATCTATTGAATTTTAATTGATCTGATGTTAACTTTATAAATAGGACCATTTTAAGGAACATGAAATATTGTCTAAGATTAAAACCATTTTCTCCTCCTCTGTGTGTTGCATATTTGTTGAAAAAAGTGATTTGTCTTTTCAAAACATCCCAAATTTCTTAAAAATAGTAACGCTGCCTTAATTTGAAGTTTATATAAAAGTTTAGAGCTTTAGATATAGAACTGCTATGTTAATTGCACCCAGAGGAAAACAAAGCTTTAAGAGTATTGGGTTACATATAGAAAGGTTTTTGATTACCTATGAGAAAATGGCAATGCTATTTGTAGTAATGATAATGATGAAAATTTGATTAGAAAGATGGAAAGATATAGATATGTAGATAGGTAAGTAGATAAACTGATGATAGATGGGTTTGATGGATGCTAGATAGGTTATAAAGATGGTAGATTCATGATAGATATTGATAGATCATGTAGGTAGGTGATAGCTTAGAATTATGATAACAGATGTGTAGTAGATAGACAACCATCAATCCGAAAGAGATAGAGAGAACAAATGGAATGCAATCACTCTTTTGTGGTTTTAAAAATCCTGACAGAGATTTGTCTTTAAGAGCTCCTTCAGTTCTCTTCCTGGAACCACCATTATGTTCATCACTAAAGCATGGCAATCTTGGGCAGTGAGGGGAGTCTCCTTTCACGTCTAAACATTTCCATTGCAGCTCTAACATGTTAATGTGCTTATCTCTAAATTTAGCACTCTTAGAGCCACATTCCAAATGCAAAGTGGTGGACTACGTGGATTGTCTGGAGCCTGACCAAGACATTATATAGAAGCACTATCATAATATGCCTCTCCCAATGTAGATGTCACACTCTGGATTTTCACTCTATTTTTGCTTATTCTTCATAATTTCAAATACGTAATAAAATACGTTGTATCTTCCCTCATTTCTGCCCCCATTTCCATCCTCCAATCCCCCCATATCCTCCCAACTTGTTCATTTCCCAATTTCACGTCTTTTTTTTTTATAGCACATAAATTCATCTGAGTTTCTTATATGTGTACGTATACAGCTTAGTAGGTCAAAGTAATTGTTTTGTGACAGTTTCTGTATTGGGTGAGAACCAACGATGGAAATGTCATGGTTCTTATTTTTGGTGTATGTGTGTGTAGGTGTGGAGGTGTTTATTTTTATTTTTTTATTTTATTTCACATTTAGGACAGCAGATGTGGAGTAGTAGACCTGCCAAATATTTAAATAGCATTCAAATTTTGTACTTCTATTTTATTAATTTGGCAATTTACAAATCAGTCACACAATGAATGAGTGCTGTCCTGTCTTCTATTTCCCTCAATTAGAAAGACTTTTTAGTTCTTGGTCCTTTTAGTTACAGAACTTCCAAGTTGTTTCATCTATATGTCTAAAACACCTTCTCCCTTATACCACTTAGGGATTGGTTCTATAATTATGAAGAGCATGGGTAACTTAATTTTATTTTATTTTCTGATTTTCTTCAAACACATATAACTTTTAATGGAAATACTAGCAACTAACTGATGTTATTTGAATTTTCACTTTAAAAATTTAGTATGTCCTTAACTGCACTTGAAGAAGGAACTGTGTCTAGTAGAATTCATCTTAGAATATGAAGCACCTACAACGTTCTCTATATGATTGTTATAACTCCCAATGCAGGGTGGAAGCTTTTTCACATGTTTTTGACAGTACCTCAAGGAAGTCACATTAATCAAGAACCATTGTTCTTGGGAAGGCATTCTAACCAGACAGCGTCATTGTGTGCAACATGATGTTGTTAAGTCCAATGAACGCTGGTAATGTATTCCTTTGGTCTAATGACAAACGTGGAGCTACGTCAGTCTGTAGGGATTCTTTCTGGAACTTGGCCCTCATAACCCATGTGTTGGAAGGAGAGACCCTACTCATGCAACTTGCCCTCTGTCCTACATACACACATATACACACACACACACAGACACACACGCGTGCACATACACACTCACAAGCTCACTCACTGTGTCAAACGTGCTTCACCTCTTCTTCCATTAAATAAATAAATATACATCAATTTTACAAAATAATGATAATAATAATATATAATAATAATAATATATAGACTGCTTTTGTAAAGTGCAATATTAGTCAGGATCATTCTTTAAGGGGTATTTTTTCCAGACTCCTTTATCAGGTATGTGTCTATCCTCTACAACCTGGATAGGGTAGAGTTTCATGTACTTTCCAGAAGTGTTTCTCCAAATATTCACATCTGTGTTTTAGTATAGCAATCCATAAGACATCTAATATGTATTTTAAAAGATAGATAAACCAACTAGTTCAAATTACACAGTAAAATCTTTGTGTCTTCAAATCCTTATGTGCATTTACAGCTCTTTTTTTATTTAAATGTATGTATTTGCACATATGGCTACCCAATTATATGAGCATGTTTGAACGGAACCACCATACTTATAAAAGATTGAAGGAAGTAACATACTTATTTCTATGTGTACATAAAAGTTAATCTACTGCCTTCAGTTATTATAATGATGAAGGCAACTTAACTTTTGTATCAGGTGGTTGTATGTGATATACCGTGTAAAATGAGAGAACCAACGTTAGAATAGTTTTATTTCCCCAAAAGTTAAACTGAATTATTCTGAGTTTTAATAGTTTTAGGTAATTTAGTGAACAGTGTGAATTAAACTCTTTGAAAAGCTGTGCCTAGAAATAATTGTTTCCACTTACTCTTCACAGTTTTTGAGGACTGTACAAAATATAATCTCTTTGCCCACACATATAGTGGGTGGGGAAACTATTACATAAAATATGGATTATAATGAAATCAGAAACCCTATTTATATAGTATTAGAGACTTAACATAAAGTACCTTAATAATTTTACATTTGTAAGTACAAAGCTTTCATATTAAACATGTGGATTTCAAATTAATTATCTGATGACTTTATTTAATTCAGGGACATCTCAATAGACACTTGATTTTTTTTTACATTAATAGAATTGATAATAGTTTTAAGAGCTGATTTATTTTATAGTGAAAATGCTGTTAAAAAGATTTTAAAAGCTGTGTTTTATATAGGCATAGATACACAAGCACTAATAAAATAGCCAAGGATAATTGTCTTATTGGTATTATTTCTAGACAGTTATATTCTAAAATAATATTAAATAAGCATGTATTGCAATACAATTAACTATTTGAAGGTAGATAAGAGAATATTGTCTCTCCCAAATCTTGCTCATTTGTCTCAAAGTTGGTAAATTGGAAATTTTTTGACCTCATCTGCCCCTGTATCTGTGTCTCACTATGTGGGTGTCTCTGTCTTTTTTATTTTAAAATACACTTTAAAAAAGTTTTGTGCTATTTTACCATGCATCCCTAGCCCTGAATGGCTTGTTAAACAAGGCTTTGAAGTTGTCTCCTTTTCTTATACAACAGTTCAAAACAGTTCAACTAGAGTTCAAAATAGACAGATTCGTGTTTGTGTTTCTGACAGTAAGCCCCATTTCAGGAATTAAATAAGTACTAACTTACTTAGATGGATAATTATTTATTAAAGAATATTCATCTATCTTATGCAATTTTATTCAGAAGTCAGCTGTTTAATGTAATTTTTGACAATGAAGAGAGTTATTATATTTTCAAATCAGCATATCTTTACTTTGTAATGAGTTGTATAAAATGCAAACAGTGAATGCCTGCAATGAAGAGTTCCTTATAAATATTCATGGGTTTTGTTAGTGTGAACCATTAAAAAAATTGCATTTGAGTTGCAGAGTAACATGTATACCTTTATATATTTGTGGGGTGAAATAGTTTTAACAATAATACCTATGGCTATATTTAACCTATATCTAATGATTAGATGTACAAATATAAATGATATGTTTTAAATTAACTATTCTGATTTCATAGCATCTATTGAACTTGATTTCTAATAGCAGCTATGTAATGTAATTTTATTTGAATAAGAAATTAATAAGATTGGAAAAGTCTTATTATAAAGGGAGATTAAGAATAAAGGGAAACTTGTTTCTGACGTGATTCTTCTGAACTTTTTTCATGTCAGAAAGCTACTTTGAGTTTACAGACATTCATATTCAAGAATAATTATTGAAAGCTACAGAGAAAAAAGTGATTAGTAGCAAGGAAGAGATACTTTCCATAGTGGGCTCAAAAGAAGAGTGAAAGTTCAAATTTAACTGATACTGACTCAGACACTGCACTTCTCTCCTGTGTGAAGCAGCAATCAGAGATGCTGCATCATAAATGGAGGCCTTTATGCTCTTCATTTACACATGGATCCAGAAAACTACCTTTATAACCTAGTGTTACATTCCTTCTAATCAGAACCCTTCGGGGAGGAACAGAATTTGAGGTCGCAGATATATGTTTAAGATTATCTTTCTTTGGCCCTACAAATTTGTTTCCAAAAATTAGAAAAATATAAAGTCATGTGGAGTTTGAGGAAACCCTAATAGTTTTAGGAAGGCATCTTTCCCTAATGGTGTATGAGTAATGTGTTGCAATTCAAAATACAGTTTAGAAAACTAACTTTGGGAAGTAATACTGTAAAATTAAAATTATGTCTATGTATCTATCTATCTAGCTCTGTGTATCTCTATCTATGTATCTGACATCTATCTACCTATCATCTATCTATCTATCTATCTATC
>CABHPR010143543.1:0-32782 GCA_902168415.1 Peromyscus melanophrys | reverse complement strand
TTATTTTATGAGACAAATTCAATTTTACAAAAATTTGTTTCAATGAATTTAAACAAGTCATGTAGAAAGCATGTAAAATCACAGTTGTTTTTGTTTAGTGTGCGTTAACATTTGCTTCATAACACACATAAACACACCAATAAAATCTATCCAATAATAAGTTCCTGGTTACATATTGTGCTGTGCGATGCTCTATGACATCACCCTCTGATTACTTTGTCTCCTTGGGCTTTCCTCCCTCACTATGTGTAGTGGTGCAGCTGCTTTCTATCCATACCCCCGCCCCCCAGCGTGGTATCTTTCCATTATCATTATTCCCCTCCTCTTTTCTTCCACTTCAAAGACACAGAGCATTTAAGGGGAAGCATCTCTGCTTTTTAACTTGGCTTTCATTCTGGGAGATGATTCAATTGGTAACAGGAAGTGGCATTTCCAACATGAGAATTCATTACATGCCGGGAACTAATGTGATTTTGTCAATATGGTCCATCACCAATTTTAGAAACCCCTTTGCTCTCTCCACCTCCCCTGCTTTCACTGTCTGACTGGAAAAGGGCTGGGGAGGGAGGTGAGTGTTACCAAAGCCACAGGATTTGAGAAGAGATTGCAGAACAACTTTATCACTTCTGGTGACAAGAACAAGTGTAGGCGAAAAGTCCCACACATAATACAGCAACCTATGGACAGAAAATTAGAAAGCAAAACATAAAATAACAGTAAAGCAAATAATTAAAGTCACCCTTATAAACTTAATGGTCTTAAGGGAGATGGATTGGGGGAAATTAATTTTCAACATGTTCTTATATTGAATCTTGGTCTCAAGAGCAGCACACTTCATTAATTCTATTCTTCAGGTTAAGAATACACCCATGATATAGTGTAACCTTACCAGGATCCTGGCATTAGCAGTTCATTCTCCTTGCTTTTAAACTGAGCAATTGTGAAAATGAATTTTGTATTATCTAAAATTTAGTAGTCTATACCTTGGCTGCTTAATTTCTTTGCTTATATTGGGAATTGCTCCTCCTTAAAGTCCTGCTGAATTAAAAGCAGAGCAGTGTGGTGCAGTAGTACTATCTGCTCTTCTTCAGTGATCGTGATGATGGATGCCCCTGTTCCAAACACTGTCAGTTTTCAAAATTCATTTCAGCTAGCCATGGTGGCAAGATCTTTCTCTCCCCACCCCCATTGTATGTATATGTGTTTGTGTGTATGCATGTATGTGTGCACTCACACACAAAAACAGACACACAATAAAATCACTTTACTTTTTACTCTATAATTTGAAACAAATACAATAGCAGGGCAAGCCTACCTGATAGCATTAAATTCATTCAAAACAAATTTTGTCTAGTGTGTGTTTCCTCTGCCATCACTTCAGTTATGCAATCAGTCTGATTTTGTAGCTCGTTCTACCATTCAGGTTACTCCGTAAAATTGTTACTGGTGAGCAGGTTCTCAGCTGGGCATTTCTCACATCTTGGTTTCTTCTTTAAGAATAAAATGATAGCCCACACAGACTTCAGGTAGGCAGAAAGCTTTTTTTTTTTAATTGAAAGTAAAATGATAGTATAGCTCAGAAAAATGTTTGACAAGATTGGCAGGGCCATATGAGTGAAGATATTCAAACTTTGATTAGAATTGGGTTCTTCCTTTTAAAGGAGGTTGAAGAGTATTAATTTATTTGGGATTTTACTTAGGTGAGTGTCTATATTGACTGACAGTTTAGAATTATTTCTGTGCTGAGCACGTCCCCTTTTTGTAATGCTTTTGGTTTAATCATATATGTGTACACTTTAGCATTTACTTTATTTTGCATGTGTCCAAAACCTGTGTAAGCAAGATGTGCAGATCATCTCTAATGTCCTCATACATTCGGTAGTAATTTTAGTATAAACTGTACAAATTAATGGTCCTTAATGGGCAGAGAAACTTAGTATATTGTTTAGAGAAAGGTGTGCATGGTGTGCATGAAGTTCAAAGCAGGTGAGGTCCTAGGTTGCTGACAGGTTGCTATGCGAATTGTTAGGAGAGAGATATGTGTTCAGGATACACAAGGGTAAGGTATCAGGTCAACAAGCACATTCTTATATTAGGGTGTGTACATGTCTCAGGTAAAGCATTCTTTCAGGTGGTTCAGCTCTTCCTTCTTGCTTTCCTGAAAGTATTTTCTCATTCTGTTGTTGCCCTTAAAATTGAAGTAAGTATTCTTATTTTGAAACACATACCACAAAAATATTTAAATACCGGTTAAAAACTACATTTCAGTTTTTTTGTGAATATTCTATTCTATTGCAATTCACTAATTAGGAAAAGAAGTATACAGAAAATTAATGAATATTGGTAGACATTTCTTACAGTATCAATGTCGCAAATTCTAAAAGAAATAACATTTCATACATTATTTTCCCTGTACTTCTTAGTTCTTGCACAACTTTCTTATTTTGAAAATAAATGCACTAATTACTTGACTTATTTTATGTGCTCATGTGGATTCTTATTTTTAAATTATTTCTTTAAATTGTTGAGATTTAATATAATAACATCTATTCCTCTTTAGTCTTCCTTCCTCCAGAAGTTTCCTGTGCCACCCTTCCTTGCTGATTTTCAAATCCACGGCCTGTTTTCTCATTGTTTTAGAATACATATATATTTCTAACACATAAGTACAACCTGCTCAGCTTGTATAATGTTACTTGAACGTACGTTTCTAGGCTGACCGTTTAATTGTAGATAACCAATTGGCATGTTCTTCACTTAGGAAGGCTGTTTCCCTCATACTCAGCATCCCTTAGTTGCTTGTAGCTCTTTGTGTAAGGTTGAGGCCCCCAGAGCATTTCCTCATTCATATTAGCATGTCTATTGCTATTATCCTTGATCAGTTCACATCTAGAGAGTCCTGTTAATGGGCATAGCTTCTGATATTCCAGGAGACTCCAATCTCACAACAAACTCAGATCCTCTGGCTTGTAGAATCTTGCTCCACCCTCTTCTGCCACGACCAACCCCCAAGCCATGGGTGAGGGAGCTTTACTGTAGTTGCAACCACTGGGACTGGGCTCCACAACTCTGCATTTTGATTGGTTTTGGTTTTCTGTATTGGTCTCCCACTGTTGGAAATGGAAGTTTCCTGGATGAAAGATTAGAACTACACTTACCTTCTGGTATAAGGACAAACATTTTGAATGCATTTAAGGGCTATGACAGTATAATAACATGGTGTCATGGATTCTCTTCCAAAATCTATGACTTCACTAATCCTGTGTAGTTGACGAGGTTTCTCTCCTGTGGAGCAGGTCTTAGATCCAATTCGGTAACGTTGGTTGCAGCTAAGGTACTGCTGGTATCAAGAAAGATCGTCCTCACGGAGGAGGCTTTCAGATCTTTTTTAGCTCAGTGGCCTCTGGGTATTATGTCTGAAGTACATGGTATGTTCATCAACAGGTACTTACCTTCCATTTTATCAGGGGCAATAACAAGCAATAATAATATCTTGTAATTTTGGGGGGAGTCTTTTGGACAACCCTGATCAAGAACGAGGAAGATCACTTCGCACAAGTTCTTTTGGGGGAGTTTAATGGACAGTTTTGGCCTTAGAGGGAGAATTGTCAGCTCTGATTGGAATTTTTTATTTAAACTGCATACATGTATTTATGTGTCAAAGTACGTGTATCATAGGTACTTTTAGGTAGATAGTTAACAATCTGATTCCTTATGATTTTACACACACACACACACACACACCACACACACCACACACACACACACATACATACACACACATACACACACATACACACACACACATACACACATACACACACACACATACACACACATACACACACACATACACACACATACATACATACACACATATACACACACACATACACACACACACACACACACACACACACACACACACACACGTATGCATATGTAACAATAGTGAAAGAAAAGGCCACGAATTTGAACAGCCAGAGGGTTACATGGGATGATTTGGAGGAAGGAAAAGGCAGTGGAGGGTGAAGACATAGAATTATATAATAAATTCAGAAACAAACAAATTATAAAACACTTTATAATGCTTCTGATTTCAAGTTCCCTAATATGTACTTCCTATATGATTTACTGTAGTAGCAAATAAAGTAGAGGACAACTATGTTAACTCACTGCCAGGCTCTTTGTAACTAATTTGTTTGTTCCATTCACTTGGTGGCTATTCTCCATTCTGATTACACATTATTTTATTTGTAAAATATAATAAGCAAGAATTTATATTAGTAGGTACTATTTTCTGATGGCAAAGAAATGAAGACTATCAGAGTCAAAGACCATAGGTATGGGATAGAATTTTGCTGTCTATGTCAAGGGTGAATTTTAGATACCTTTTTAATATCTTGATGCTCCGTGAAATTCCTGTGTGAACTTTCAAACATTGCAATCGTGTTTTAGGATCTCCTAAGCAGGAACAAGATAGCTAATACTATCAGCATTACGATAAGGAATGCTTCACTAAAGTTTACATTAGAACTGGGCAACCTGCATTGGAACATCCACAAATAAAGAGCTGTACCTTACAACTAAGAATGAACCAATGGTTCTTAAAGCTGTGTTGAGAGTTTTTGATATATTATGAATCCCAATATTTACTCATTTTTCATATCCTAGGTTGACAATTCATAGGATGTTAAATATTTGCTTTCACTTTGAGCAGTATTTGCTTTGTAAGTTCTTGCAACTTGGAAATTAATTTGAAATATTGTAGACTACAGTATATTAATTGCTGAAAGTTTAAGCAAGAGCTTCCATTATTCTTGGACCTTGGAGATACAGGTGAGCTGGGAAAGACTTCAAAGTTACTTGCAGAAATTATCAGTGTTTCATTCCATAAACTTCAATGACAGCTAGTTAACTCTTTTTTATCATTTTTATGATTTTACTCTTTCATTCTTTGAGTTTTTGTTATGACTAAAATAAATGACATTTTTGACCTGAAAGTAAAAAAAAAAGGTTTCTATTAAGGCAGTTTGTTTTCCAACGATTTTACTGGTCTTTTAAATGAAAGATGAAGTCATAGTTATGCACATATAACCTTCAATAAAATTACCTTAAATATAACATTTGCTAATAATATTATCAGTAGGACGATAATCTCTAAATTTTTTAAAATGCTGTACATTAACATATTTTTAAAATGAAGTGTTCAAATTATATTACAAAGTAAATTTGTGAAGAAGTTTTAGTGCCTGATACTTATTCAATCTGACTGTGTGGCCATGTGCTTTCTATTTTATGGACATGATTTATTAATACTTTTAATATCCTTTCCTCAAATAAGTGGTTCAACTGAAATGTTCATCCTTTGTGAATACAATGTTAGATTTTTATTCATTTAGAAATGGGCATTTCCACAGACATCACAATATGTGAACGTACTAATTGTGATTGTACAATTGAGTCTTCATTTCTTCCTGGCTTTATGTAGAAAGCTCATTTCAGCTAAGGGAAGGCTCACCAACAACCTAAGGACTAATATGTCTGCCTGGATCTGTGTCTATCTCCAGATCCTAATGTAGAGTGCTAACACAGGAAATCTCACCTCTCTCTAAAGTACAGAATTCAGTAAAAGAGTAGTCCTCTAAAAGTTAAATGCTGGATATGGTGTGACTTTCTTTAAAGTACAAGGGAATAATAAAATAATTTTCACTTAGAGTATAAGTTGAATATTTCTTGTAGTTTCCATGAGTAAAATTAAAATACATAACTACAGCTATTCTCTACTTCATAGGATCAGCTTTTTCAGATGTTCACTTCTTTCACTGCCTCTGACAGCATCTTCATCCTGTTTTTTTACATTTTTCTGCCCTGTTTGGCTTTTCATCCATTTCACTAGCTTTTCCCTCTGATACCTTCTGTTGATTTGAGGAATACTCATGATAGTGCAACTTGTGGTCCTTTGCTTTAGGATTTTAAAACATCTGTTCTTGGCAGTCAACAAACTTCCCAGCCATATCTGAATCAGATACGTAAGCACACAATGAGCTTGCTGTTAAAATGTATCTTTCAGTTCTTGAAGGAAATTCTTCCTTAAAATGTATGTCATCAGTATATATCTGGAAATTCTTCTTTAAAAATATATGTCATCAGTGTATATCAAAAGGCTTCTGGTGACTGTGTGAAGTGCAGAAATATAGTGGCACTGTTCTTTCCCAGATTTAACATAAAGAAGATAGTTATTTCAATCAAATACAGACCTAAGTGTA
Organism: Peromyscus melanophrys; assembly: GCA_902168415.1. NCBI lineage: Eukaryota > Metazoa > Chordata > Mammalia > Rodentia > Cricetidae > Peromyscus > Peromyscus melanophrys. The sequence continues at coordinate 26,513 of CABHPR010143543.1, read as the reverse complement.
CTTCTCAAAGTGTTAGGTAATAAAATATAAAGTGGTACCCAATTTATTTCTTTAACATCACATCATCAAGTTATTTGTGATATTTTCCAAGAGTAAATAAAATGTGATTACTATTTTTCAGTACAGTGTGTCATGCTAAATTATTTTATAACCAAATGCTGCATTTCCTAATTTTCAAATGTTTCAAACATGACACTAGAATTGGAAGGGTATTTATGACTCTATAGCCCCTTACTTCCAACTTCTCATGTCCCAAACCAAATCAACTTGTCGTTCTATTGTTTTAGGAACATCGAGGAAAGAACTCATGTGCTTAAATATTTACTCCAGTTGTAAAGAGCTGAGGTTCTGAGTCAGATATGTTAATCTCACATTTACTTCCCCTGTGCTTTCAACTCATTTCTTCCCAAATTTCAGTTCTGATTATAAAGTATGTTTATAACTCTGATCCTTTAGCATGTTAGTGAACATGATAACACATAAAGCAATTCTTTTCAATATTCGGCACCCAATTTTATTAACATTACTTATTAATATTGTATTCACAATATACTCTGAAGTTGAAAATAATATCTTACATAATTTTTATTATTCTTTTGAGGAAAGTAATAAGAATGTTCTATACATCACTGAGAAATTACAATTGTCTAGACCAATGGTTCTTAGCCTGTGATTCACAATCTCTTTGGGGATCAAACAGTCCTTTCACAGAGGTTGCCTAAACAATCAGAAAACATAAATATTTACATTAAGATTCATAACAGTAGAAAAATTACAGTTAAGTATCAGTGAAAATAATTTTATGGTTAGGGGTCACCATAACATGAGGAACTGTACTAAAGAGTCACAGTGTTAGGAAAGTTGAGAACTACTGATCTAGACTGTTAAATGAAGGAAGAAAATAAAAGTAATTCCTTTTCCAAATAACTGAGAGTTCAAATTAAGATTTTAGTGTTAGGATAGTCTGTGATCTCAAATGATGCAGGCTACTGAAATACTGAATCATCAATAAACGAATGCTTAGAATGGGGGCAATTATGAAAGCACACTTTGAAAATTTGACAAAATTTTGCTCAAAATGTTTTTCAAAGACACAGAACACAAAATATCATCCCCTATTACATTGTGAATCATAACTGAAGATACACAAAAGTAACTCTCTTTCTTCAGGAAAATAGGTTCACGTTATAATGCTTAGTAATGACACATGCAATTTTAAAATAAAAAAAATAAATCAGTCCTGTAAAATCTGATTTCTCCATTGGAAGAACGATTTTAAGCTGAAAGAATGATTCAATAAGTTAGGGATTACTGGAGCAAGAAGAAACCTGGCATTTGATTTAATTACCTCATCTTAAAACGATGACAGATAGTTTGAAATGATCCTCATTCTGATACACCAAAGGTGAATAAAAGTCTCTTTAGAATAGATCGTGTGATTAATGATACCATAGCAATATGAATCTGTATATTCATATAGAATTATTTTAATTCATAACTATACACACGTGGAATACAGGAAAATATTAATCATGAATAATTCAAATGAACAAATTACTTCTATTTTAATCACCACTGCTAGTGGACTGGCTTTCTTTGAAAATATTACTGATGGAACAAGATGGCTAACACCCTTCCAATTATAACAGGAAGGCATGACTAGCACAAAGCTTTCCTGTTGTTTTTGAGAATGAATGCAGGGTTAACTAGTAGGTTCCTGAATTGCACAGAGAGGAATACAACTCCCACTATAGTTCATTAAAAAGAGTCAGGGGTGATAGGATAAAATCCCAACAGGAGCAGCTTCCCATCACCACTCCACTGTTTAATGTTCTTGTTGTAGCCTGACAGAAAGAATAAAAATTTCTAAGGAATTGAATAGTTTAAAGGTCATTTCAATGTTTATAAAGTGTATCCTAAACGTTCAATCAGTTCTTTACCTTACATCTATTTTCTAGGAAAAAATAATGTTAAACAAGAAAAATAGATCCAACAATGCCTGAAAATGCTTGATACTGTGTACTAGACTCGCACACTTAATCCTGTGACGCTCTTACTGAGATGAAGGTTCCCATGTTCTGTAGCATGAATCTTAAAGGTACTTATTAATAAAGTCAAACCTGAGCCAGTTATTGGGGTGAACACTGGAAGATCAGAGAGACTGAACAAGCCACAGCTAACCTCACCTGGGCAACTTCTCAGCTGATCTTGTTTCCTCAGACTGGAAGCCTCTGTGTCCTCATTTCCGAATGGGTCTCAGCTGAACTGTGCTGCTAGAAGCCTGAAAGCTTAAGCAGCCAAATGCTTCTAGTTTCTGGTCCTCACGCCTTATATACCTTTCTGCTTTCTGCCCTCACTTCCTGTGATTAAGGCTCACTTCTTGGGATTAAAGGCGTGTGTCACCATGCCTGGCTGTTTCCAATGTGGCCTTGAACTCACAGAGATCCAGAGGGATTTCTACCTCTGGAGTGCTAGGATTAAAGGTGTGAGTGCCACCATTTTCTAGCCTTTGTATCTAGTGGCTGTTCTGTCTCTGACCCCAGATAAGTTTATTAGGGTGCACAATATTTTGGGGAACATAATACCACCACAATGTTGACATTCATTGAGGTTTGGAACCATTCTTTCTATTTGCTGACTTCCAGACAGCAGATGTTTCCCACCAATGCCTTCTACAAAACCAACATGACTTGACTTTCTGTTATTGTAACACACGATCAGAAAATTATTAAATTATTCTCACCAAAAGTGTCATGCTATCTTGAGTATTCTATTAGCAAGATTATATCTATTCTAACCTGGTAAAAAATTCAAATATCATTCACCTAAAAATGATGTAGTCTTCAGCATTTATTTTAAATCATTTTTTATAATAACTACTTCAATGTGCATGATAGACTTATTTGGTTGAGCTTATTATAGGTTTCTGGAGCTATAAATTTTCCTTGTTCCTACAATACTATCAAATTTATTTTAACAAAAACCAGTATATTGGATGTTTCAGAAAAATTTATTAAAGGAAGTGTCCAGGTTTTCCTAAAATGTCAAAACTCATTTTGATATTAAATATTAATATAATATTGGAATCATTAAAACTGATTAATTGTAATTTCTAATGACAATTTAATGATTCTACAATTTATAACAAATAAAATTTTGCATATGATCTCCTATTTAAGACCCTATTGGCATATTTTCATTTCTCTGGTGGTTATTACATAAGTTTGTGTCCTGAGTGAAAGAAATACTCCTAGGCTTTTCTGAATATAGGCTCACCTGGTAAAACAGAAAGAGTTTGTTGTTCTTAACCCTGTCGTATCTGGTGCATTTTGGGGATAATGAAAACGTGAGTGTGGAAGATAAGCTCCTCCAAACCTCACAAGAGCCATTCCCTCTTCTTTAGTATGCTGTCTTGAGGAAACATAGCAATCCAAGTGTCTGATAGTCGATTAGACATTTTGCCTTCACAGGCTATTTACATGAAAATTAATTATTTACAGGCAAATTATCTCCTATCCTCGAGATTTCCTCCTGGAATTGAAGATATCATTCTGATCATCTAAAGAGGGAAATTAATCTATTCACTAAATAAATTAATTCAATTGTATGATGCCATTTTTGCACTAGAGTACTGCAAAATTCAGGTTTATTTTAAATGGACCTTTATTTTTAAGTTTATCTTGACTGAGTCTATGGGGAAAAAAACTTAGCACCTCTGTTAGAAAACACACACACAGAATTGACCTACAAGATCACTTTTTAATTGATTTTTCTGAACTTACATGGAATCTTATTAATTCCTAACCCATGGTTTCCATGTTTGTAACGCTTTGCGTTATTAAAGGTACACGCGTCATAGCAACAACCTCACTGTTATTACCTTCTCACACTCTTGTAAATGTAGAGAAATATTGTGATTCCTTTAACTAGAGATTTATGTTCTGCCTCCCTTCCATAAGACCTCATTTTATGAATAACTTTATTTTATATTCTTTCCAACACTTGTAATTTGTTTGCATTTCATGAGATTGTGTTTATTAGTATTTCATAAGAGGCTATATTTCTTGCTGGTAGAGTACACATTTTGAGAACTTTAATGTAAGTACTGTTCATTAATATTTCAGGAATAATAAGTGGATATTTAACTTTCCAAATGCATAGCTAAATACATTGTTCATTCACATGTGAAGAGGTTTGGCCATCTGGATTTATGCAGCTAGGCTACCTGGCATAAAGCTTTAGCCCCTACCTTTTGGACGGCTCGCCATACATTATAGAAATCGAAGATGCTTTCATGTGATTTCCTTTTTGCACACGAAGTATGAGAAATGTTTTCCATTATCACAATCCACAAATAATATCATTTTAGTGAAGCTAGCATAAGCCCAAACACTGCGCTTAAGTTTTACACTCCAAATGCTACCCCTAAAACATGTTTATTTCATAGCTGTCTATGCATCATTTAGATGTTTTAATATTTATTCTTTGAAATGAATTTATGAGTATTTGGGTATTTTAGAATACTATTTCTTCAGTTTAAGTATCTGAGCTTTCAGACATCATTCATTAAGTACCACTTATCCCTAAAACATTCAATATTGAAGAAAGATATGTATTTACATTGTCAGATACTATGTGTAAGTAGAATACATATTTCAAAATACTAATTATATTTATTATTTATCTAATGATATAGAAATAGTCTATTTAAATCCAAAAGCTCTAAATGAATTTTTAGATATGTACATGTATATATTTTTCAGAAGTGTAATTTCTGCTCCTATAGAACTTTAACAACATAGTGGTATACTAGCAATAAGATCATGTAAGTCCCAAAAGATCACATTATCGTTTTTGTTTGAAACATTTATATTTTTCCATAATTGAACTGTACTCACTGTTTAATATTTAATAGCAATAAATATAAGTTGTGATGAAGCATTGCATTTACAGGCATTATTATCTTGGAAAAATTAAATTGGGCTATTATTTTAAGTTCTAAAAGTATAAATGAGGGGCTGAGAGATGACTAAGCAGGGAAAATGCTTGCTGCATGAACATTCTCAGAACCTAACTGACAACTGGTAGGCAGGAAGACTGCCTGTCATCCGGGAGACAGAAGCAGAGACAGGGAATCCCTGGGGCAAGCTACCAAGGCTAGCTGAAAAAGTGAGCTCTGCGTTCAGTGAGAAAATCTTAGCATATAGGAGATGTGATCTGGATGACATCCCGAGGCCACCACATGCATACACATCCTTGTGCACATGCATACACCCACCCACATGCAGGCAAACATGTTTTCCTTCACACATATGCAAACTCTCACACATATATCCATTAACTATATGTGTGTGTCTGTGTGTAAGGCTATATTTCATTACTAATTTCTCACAAGGGAAGTTTATTTGTTTACCCTTTATTTTGTAAATAATTTTAAAACAAGTATTTTCTGATTGAATTGTAATGGTCACTAATATCTCAAAATAAAGTAAAAACTGAAAAAAATAAATAAAAACAAGTCCATGACTCAAATATTTCTGACTTACACATTTAAGCACTAGGCCTATTATCTAATTGTAGATAATAGCTTCTAATGGGAATGTCAACATTACATGCTCAGCTGCAAGACAGCATTCCCAGACAGGATAAGACATTAATAAACAGGACTCTGTGTAGTCGTAAAAATGTGTTAAAGGCCACATTATTTTTAATGTTATAAGAAAATGAGTAAGCTTTGTTGAAAACTTTAGAAAACTAAGGAATCAAGTGTTTGTATAAATGTGAAGACTCCAGAGTGGGTCAGATAATCTGTGAATATATACATCATAAATTTCTATTCCAGCTCTGAAATTATCAGTCTTCATATTTCCATTCTCATTTTATAATTACAGGTGTGAAACTACACTTTGTAGGTTATTACACACTCTTTAATTTTCCTTTTTTTATTATTAAAGAACCTGAACCTAGCACTCTAATCAATCATAATATTTCTGGAAATATTTCCAAAATTCATAATTTTATCTCTTAATTTTCATGGGATGCCTGTTCTTATTTCTCATGAACCTCCAGGCTGAACACAAATTAGTTTACTTTTGTTTCCCTTAGTACTACTAATTCCTGGGAATGAGTTATATGTGAATAATAGAATTTTCATAAGATAGTAATTTGATATTTACCTACTAGGCATAGGACAAACTATCACTCACATTCACAGTAATAGATAATTACTTATTCTGATATTAGTTTTATTAAATCCTAACATTGTAGACAAACTTCTAAACAGCCTCATTAAATAAGAAACACAGAGCCAAATATAGGGGTGAACGTCGTAGAGATCAGTGAGAGTCACCAACTAACGTTACTCACCACGTGGCCCTAGCTTCCAAAGAGAACTCGCTTCTTCAGTCTAACCTGCACCTTTAGTGCCTTCCTGTTCTGCCTTCTCATTGGCTCTTAATCCAGTCACCTCACTTCCTCATCACTGCCTGTCTATACAGACCTCCAGGTCTCTATGGTTGGTACTGGGATTAAAGGCATGTGTCACCACACTTGGCTGTGTCCTTGAACACACAGAGACACTGCCTGCCATGTGATTGGATTAAGGGCATCGGCTACCACCACCTGACTGCTGTCTATGGCTGTTTATGACCTCTGATCTCCAGGAAAACTTTATTTACTAACATACAAATAAAATATCACATTTCAGCACAAATAAAATATCACCACATAACATAATTAATCATCAATTAAATGAAATAACTGTGAATTAATTGCCCAAATCTTTCTTATCTATCTTTCACACATGTTTTAAAAAGTACAAACAACCTTTATCAGTAGGAGATGCTTAGTGATCTATGTGTTCTATTACAGATAGTTGGTTGTGCTGGTTGTTTTGAGAGATCAAAGCATCCATCTCTGAGGACACATATAATTAAGGAGAGAACCTATAATTCGAAATCATTGTTGTTGTCCATATTAAAATCGGTGGAAATAAAGTGTAAATTACATCACTAAAATTTGTCTTTTGGTGTCAGTACAGACTCAAATGTGTTTCGTGTACACAGTCCTTCCTTATACCTACTTCAGTTGTGATGAGGATGTTGATGATGAAGTCTTATTGGATTAGAATTGCAAAATCATTAGCTGGAAATTGTTTTGTGCCTATGTTATTACCAGCAGATCAGCAGATAATGGCATGTTAGTATTCTGTGGAGCACTGCTAATACACTAACTGCTTGTGCTTAGTAAGCATACTCTCTGAAAAATTGCTGTAAAAGGTGGTGACTCATTTGCAAATGCTTTTGTGTCAAGTGTTTGGCTGAGTATGTGGTTGGAATACTACAATGAAAAAGTACCCTTAAATAATTCTGGGAATCCTTATTAATGCTCACTACTCTGCAGCTTATATTTTAGAATTTGTATTTACTAGCAGACAGCTTCCCAAGAGGAAAATATTTCAGACTGTCACTTATTCTGTCTCAAAGTATTTCATTGTTTACCTCTAATGCCTAATGAAGTTTCTTCAGCAGCATAAAATGTTGCCAGAGTAAGTATGCACTGTTCATGTCAGGTGAATGGCTTCCCATGTAGAATGATCCAGATGGAGCAAGAGGGTTAAGGGGTTTCAAAGAGGCATGATTTTAGATTAGGGGTGTTGTGTTTCTACTACTTAGATAGCTTCTTCTAAGAGGAAATAGCTCCCATTATAAATCAATGAAAATTTATAGCAGAAATTTGGCAGTCCTTTTAAAATATCTTTGGGTTTTATAATAGCTCTATATTTTAGATTTAAAAATTCTTTAATAAAATTCATTTGTGTTCAATGTGTGTTAAATTAGAGATAACATGTTGAAATAGTTGAAAAACTCCTTGATAACTGTGTTCCATGGCTCCACACTGACGAAGCACCATTTGGACATACTAAGCTTTTCTGACTTTTGGTCCATTATTTCTCTTATAAAACAGATCATGATTATACATTAACCTCTCAAAGTATTTTAATGATAACTATTTTTTATTGTAAATATTTTATATTCACAGGTTCTTACTTATTAAAAAACCCTCAAGGGTGGTTGAAGTCTCAGAAAATAATAAAAATAAAACAGTGAAACTAGAGAAAGTCTTAGTATGAGACAACACTAATTATAATCCACAAACTGGGAGTGGACTGGTTCAGCCCTCTGCAAAAATGTATTACTGGACAATTTTTCTAATGATACTAAGTCTTTTTACTTCACTATCTACACTTAAAATAGATTTTATAAATCTGTGCCTATACTCTTGACATACTTATTATGTTTAATATATATCTCTCTATATATACTTTTATTTATATTTTATATATCATAATCAGTCTCAGTGCAACAGAATATTCTACTGAATGTGATGTTTTCATCTTATTACTTATTCAACCAGTCTATTGTAAACAAACACACACACTCACACACAAATGCACATAAACGGAAATAGCCTATTAAAATATTGTGATCAACCCTCTAAACTAAAAATGCATCATTTGATTACAACATAGTTACTATTTTGAGGGTATTATTTATAGGAACGTGAGTGTACATATAATTAGAAATGGAAAGGGTCCTCTTTTCTAAAGATCACAAGGATCCTCAAATCAAGTATATGGTGGAAGTTTCTGGCAGCAGCCAGGCATAATCCCCAGTTGGAAGAAGTCTGAAGTTTTCATTCTGTGATGCCATAATGCTTTATTATTGAGCTTGAGACTACTCATTTGAGAAGTACTTTAAAAATCAGGGCTTATCAGTTGATTGATAAGTAACAAAAATGGTTAAAATTCTCTGAAAGCTTATTTCTTAATTATGAGTTTGAAGGAAATCATTTGAAAATGGTATTGTAAAGAATAGCCAGAGAAAGAAAATATTTGGTTTTCCTTGTGGTGCCTAGTGCCATTTATTTTGTCTTGCTCAGTCACAGCTGCTAAACAAGCTTGTGTGATGATGGTATTGTCTTATTTTCTTTACAGTTTGAGAGACGAAGGTATTAACTAACTTTGCTAGGTCTACTCAGTTTTTTTAGCATACCTACTTCCGTTGTGCTGAGGATGGGGATGATGAAGTTTTATTGGATTAGACTGACAAAATCATTAGTTATTTTTGTCAAATACTTTATATTCACATGTTCTTATCTATTAAAAACCCCTTGGGGAGATACATGTTTTGGACTAGGCCAATTACCAGATATAATTTATCAGATTGATATTTGCATCTTTCTTCAGGATGTATTTTCAGAGTCTGTGTGTTTAATTGCTATGGACTTGTGGCTGCATGTACATTCAGTTAGAAAAACAGTCATTTATCAAGCAGATGTGGAAAATAATATGTGGTTTAAAATACAATTCATTTATTAATGGAAATTTGTGTAATGTCAGTACAGATATTTGAATCTCAACATCAAGCAAATAAAAAAGTGTCTTGTGTAACAATACCTGTTCCTCATGGGTGTGCTATTAGGTAGTTAGAAATGGAAATGTTTTCTGGTAAAAACAAATTGAAAAAATATATGGGTCAGGTCAAAAGCCATTTTTTTGTAGAGATAATATAATATCCATGTGAATTTCATTGGTCAATAGCCATTGCACTGATATGAGTATGGTTATAATCATCTATCTGTCAGTCTTTTATACATAGGATTAGTGAGAAAATAATTCCGTTGTTATTAGAGGAGAGAATGAATTTCTTGTAGGTTTCTGTTAGTACTCATGAAAGGAAGGTTCATATAACACAAAACTGAACAAACAAACAAACAACCAAACAGGAAAAAATCACACAAACAAAACCGTTTCCTGAATCTCTACAGTACTGCACGTTTTTCATGTGAGCTTTTTCTTGTGATGTTATGTTACTGTCATATAATTTTTCTCCTATTTTCCCCTATTATTCTCATGTGATTCCTAAGGACCTTTAAAAGGACATCTTCAAGGCTAAACATAGGAAGGCATGTGATCTTTGACTTGTGAACTGCATCAACCTTTTTTCCATTATAAGTTCCCAACATTAAGTGTCTTGTTATGGCTGAAAGGCACATATTGATCATGATTGTAATAGAGTGCAGTCCTCTGAGGTAGGAAGAGATTTGCATAGGGCTGAAGTAAAATAAATGTAAATGCTTTGGAAGCTATCTATATTTATACTGATTTGTGCATTACACAATCAATACACTTTAAACCAATACATTTAGATGTTCATTTATGTGTACAGTATTTTGTTCCTAAAATTCAATTAAAATGAGTTTATGAAAGAAAGTGATACAAAATATACTTGGGCAAATTAGAATTCTAAAAAAGTTTATTTAATCAGACAGTGATTTATGTACTAGGCATCACCACACTGGAAGTATTTGTTGTCCAGTAAGGGATGCACTTTAAATATGTACATCAAGTGAAAGACAGTTTGATTACATAAGATGGAACAATAGCATTTCCACTCAGTGTTACAGATGACTTGAGTTTCAGCCTGGTTACTTGTGTTTCTTATTATTACTTATAAATGCCCAGTCCTTAGCTTGGCTTGTTTCTAGCCAGCTTTTCTTAACTTAAGTTATCCCACCTATCTTTTGCCTCTAGGCTTTTATCTTTTCATACTTCTGTATATCTTAATTTCACTATATCTCCATGGCTTGCTGTATAGCTGGGTGGCTGGCCCCTGATATCCTCTTCCTTCTTGGACTACTTCCCTTTTCCCAAATTTTTCCTTTGATATCTTCTATCTGCCTGCCAGTCCCATCTATCCTTTCTCCTTCCTTGAGATTGGCCGTTCAGTTCTTCATTAAACCATCAGGTGTTTTAGACAAGTGACATATTACAGCTTCATAGAGTTAAACAAATGCAACATAAATGAAAGTAATACACCTTAAAATAATATTCCCCAACATTTCCCCACTAAGGTTTTAACTTTAACGTAGTAAGACTGTATACAATAAGAACAATTATTCAGTAAAGATTGCATTCACATTTCACTGAATTTCAATTTATTTGTGTCTGGTAAATTAAAAGAAAACATGCCATAATCTATACTATCTTAGTAAATCCAAAATTTTATACCTACTTTACTTTCTATCATATCTAAGGAAAACTGCAGCTATAACTGTATAGACTTCAATTCCATCAAAGGCTCCAGAAAAATAATAGTATTTAAGTAAACAAAAAGTGCATTGTGAACAACTTCCAAAAATTCTGGAAATGACAGAGATATATGAATGCCTGGACAGTCACTGTTGGAGTTCCACTACAACATTGGGGCATCTGTAGCTGAGGTTTTCCTGTGTCCCACCTGGCCTGCAGCTGCTCAAACCCAATTAAACACACAGAGGTTTATATTAATTACAAACTGTACTGTCTATGGCAGGCCTCTTGTTAGCTAGCTCTTATATTTAAATTATCACATTTCTCTCAATCTATATTTTGCCACATGGCTTGTGGCTTACCAATATTTTTACATTGTGCTTCTCCTGGTGGCGGCTTGCAGCGTCTGCTTTGCCTCTCCTTTCTCTTATTGTCTGTCTGTTTAGATTTCTCATCTGCCTCTAAGCTGCATTGCCATAGGCCAAATGGCTCTATTTATCAACCATTCAGAGCAATACATATTCAGAGCATACAGAGCAATATCCACAGCAGGTATCCATCTTCAGCCTACAGGCCCATAGTATCTGGCAGACTTTTCAATGAAGCAGGAAATTTAAAAGACTGTCCTGCATATATTGGCAAAGTTTGCAAGTCACTTTCCTCTGTGTCCTGCAGAATTTCTGGCAGTTTCTTCTGTGAAGCAGGAACTCTGAAGGATCACTCTGCCTTGTTTCAGCAAAATTCAGCGGTCATTTTCCTGTAGGTCCTGCATGTACAGTTTATACAACATATTGCTAGGCAGTCCAGGCAAGAGCAGCTTCTTGTCCAAATGGCTAGCTTTGCTGTACTGAAAGCAAACTCCATAAGGAGTTTCTTCAATGTCCATCATCTCTGAAGTAAATTGATGCTGCCAGGAGCACATGTGTCTCATTGTAATGAAAAGTCCTAAGTTAACAAAACATTTTAAATATCATATACTGTAGGACGTTGAAAGGTTTGAAGACCATGTATCTATCTAAAATATACCTCTGTATGATCTGGAAAGCATACCTAACGTGTAAAATTTTGATTGTTATGACTAACAACTAACCTATGATTTTGGATTATTCTATATAGTTTATAATAATAGCTTTCAATAACTATAATGTCACCCTGCATATCCAAATGAACTGCATAGGCACAATAACCCAAATAGAAACATACATACAGTATGCTGTAACAAAAATAACCTTAAATTTTATCAATATACAAAAATCCTTTAAACAAGAGTAGAAACATGTATACAATGTAACAAAAATAACTTTAAATTTGTATCAATATACAAAATTCCATGCCAATGCAAAATATCTGAGATTAATAGTTGTCTTTTTTATCCCGTATTCCTATATTCCCTTAAATTATAACAAACATCCATTACCCACCAAATAACCAAAGACCAACAACCCCATCACTTGGGAATGTGGGCATAGTATTCTCCAGACTGCTTCCTGCTGGTTGTGGGCAAAGGCATCATTAGGGGTCCCTGAGAAAATTTTGAGATAATGACTAAATCCTGGGAAGACAAGCAGTAACCTTTGCTGATAGATATTGCCTGTCAGTAACCTTTGCTGATAGATATCACCTGTCAAGATTCAGGAGGTCTCCACTGATCACACCTGATATCAATCCATAGCCTCTTATCTCCTATGGGAACAAAACTCCAAAGTATTTTTGATTTCCATTTGACAAATATATTTTCTGAGTTGTTTTTTAAAGTTAAGGCATTCCTAACATATCTAGTTTGGTTCAATTTAGCAGTCCAGTTAACAATCCCATGTCTCTCAGCAGCTACCTTTGGTAATCATCAGACAAAAAATTCAAAATCAACACAATAATATACAGGATGCAGATTTCCTATGCATTTCCCATCTTTATGTGGCTTTTTTCTTTTTTTAATATTATTTTACTTCTGTCTTTAAAGACTCCATTATTTTTAAACTATTTATTTATTTCTATACTGTCCATACCCTTATTCTTTCTTTCTTAAGCCTACACACATTATAAAACACATTGGAACCTGTTTGCAGGTTTTTCATCTGGACCATGTTTACTGCAAATCTCTAGTCTTCTTTGATTGCATGAACAAACTTTTAAACTGCTAACCTACACCTGGACCATTCATTAGTGACTCTCAGCTGGCTTTGCCCACTTCTGGGCTTGGGAAAGCCAAGCCTAAAGCTTGTGACCCTGTGGGAGGTGTGTTTGACCTGGAAACACATTCAACCCCCGGCTATGGAATGCCTGTTCCCAGCACTGTGGCAGGCACTTTTTTACTTCATTTCCTGGTTTCTATATAGCATGAAAAAGATGTTTAAGGGCTCTGCTGTACAGCAGGGTTTCTTAACAGGGTCGAATCCTGTTTTTGTTTTGTTTTGTTTTTCAAGCTTTCTCAGGCTCTATAGAAATTGGAGCCTCGTGTTGGTATGCCGAAATGTTGTTGGCTGTTTTTTATTCTTTTGGGGAGCCCACCACCCAGCCTCCAAATAAATCACAGAGGGAGGCTTATGCTTAATTATAAAAGCCCAGCCTTAGCTTGACTTATTTCTAGCCAGCTTCTCTTAACTTAAATTATCTCATCTATCTTTTGCCTCTGGGCTTTTCCTTGTCCATTCCTGTATGCCTTTCTTTCACTCTTACTCTGTGGCTTGCAGTGTAGATGGGTAGCTGACCCCTGGGTCCTCTTCCTTCTCTGGCTACTTCCTTCTACCCCTCTAAGATTTCTCCTTCTATAACTTCTCTCTGCCTGCCAATCCTGTCCATCCTTCCTCCTGCCTTGCTATTGGCCTTTCAGTTTTTTATTAAATCATCAGGTGTCTTAGACAGGTAATGTATTACAGCTTCACAGAGTTAAACAAATGCAACATAAACAAATATAACACGTCTTTAAATAATATTTCCCAATAATAGTCCAAGGGGTGCTAAGTAGATTAATGCCTACCTATGCTTAATAAATGTTAGTTATCATAATAATAAACACTTTTATTACTACTATTGTCTCCATTTCCATCTTCATATCCCCTTAGTTTTAACAGGAACAGTCTATATGTCACAAGTAATTTGGTTTATTTCTAGAAAAACATTCCAGCTGGAATAAACATTGTGTTTTTAATTTTTGTGTTTGCTATGGAGACATTAAGGAAATAAATTTTGGCTATGCTGTTTTCTAATAGAAGGTTTCCTATAAAGAGACACATGTTAAGTGCTTTTTGGTGTTTTGGTTTCACATTTAGATGCTTTCAAAGTTTAGTTAGACTATTTTCAAGCCTAAGTTTACTTTCTATTTCTTTTGTACATTATTGGTTGTTCTATGAAGAATGCATTTTTTTGTGGTATAATTAAATAATATATAGATCATTATGAAATTGCCAAATGGCATAGGAGATAGAAATTGTGCTGGTGACTGTGTAGCACTAGTTGAAAACATTTCCATGGTGATTGCTATAGTAACATTAGGATTGGCACTGGTGCCAAGAAATCTGTGTTATTGATCTGCTAAGGTTTATTAAAAAGTGCAACTATAAAATGCAAATGGAATTTTATTGGTATTTTCATATGTGTAAGGCTGAAGAAAAGGAAATTTTGTAATTTAATATCTACATAATACATATGTGTACATAACTTAATAATATATGACAAAATATTTAAAGAACTGTTCATAATTTAATTCTGACAATTTTATCAATATGAATTACCTCTTATAATACTTTTACATGTCACATTAGTTTTTATTTTAAGTTATAAAATAATTATTAATCCTCTAATGGGTACATCAATATACTGAATCCAAATTTGATTCTGTAAACAATTTGTCCCTTCAAATATGTTTTGGAGAATATGTTCTAAGCTTCTAAAGATGCCATCTACAAATCTGAATATTTCCTGTACTCTGTGAATTTTGTCATGGGAAAGAGCCACATCGACTTTCAAAATAGCTTTCTTTAACTGAGCAGTTTACTCAACTTATGAGAGAATTAGCTGTTAGATTATGTATTTTAATATTAAAAACATTCCATTTTACAAATTAGATCAAGAAAGTGAAGCAAGCAGAGAAATTAGTGTCTAGATAAAACATATCCACTTAGCAAGTAGCATAGCTGTTTAGAACCATCTCGAGTGTTATGTATTATTGATACCAATAAATTCTGTCACCACTTTACAAACTGTGATACTGCAGGCTAGCCGAAGCATTTCTCTTCTTGCCTTGGTAAATCTAAGGGGATATTACAATAGGTAATAAGTAAAAGCATTTAATTAATAGACTATTAGCTTCCTGGAATGGCCTTAGTAAAGTTTTATGAGCTGTGTGGTTTTAAACAAAAAAAAAAAATTATTTGCTCATACAATTGGCCAATAAAATCTGACTTTCAGGGCTGTCTGGGTTCTGGTTGCTGTCCTCACTGACAAAGTGAAGACCTTTGTTACATTTGGTTCCTGGTTATTTGACTCATGGCAGATTCTCTGCCTTGCTTTCACACAATCACTCCTCTTTTTGTATGGGTCTACTTTCAAAAAGACCAGTGGCATTGCAGTACATCCCATTTTAATGGAAGGTCACCTCACTTCAATAAGATAATCTTTTTAGATATTTTACTATCAAATCACGTCAGGAACACAGGTATCAAAGTGGGACTCAATTGTGGCCTTTAGGAATGTATAATCCAACTCACATATTCTTGAATCAGTTTTCAGAGCTGTTGAGCAATTACATTTGCTTGTCTCTCACTTAAAGTTGTTGAGACATTGCTGGCATAGTGCACACAGAAAGCCTTGGCTTTGAAACTCAGAACTACATAGATGTCATCTGAAAATATTACAAGAAGAAATTGTGACATCTGTCCTCATGGGGTATTCTTTGTCCTATGATGTGAGTGCAAGTGGATGTGTCTCGTCTGAGTAGAATGTGAACGAGCCAGGAATTCTCCACATTTCCCAGTCTTCTCTTATAAATGATAAGATCGGAGTGATAGAGCATCTTTTTTTTTTAACCTCAGATTCATTGTAATAAAATTTGCCACAGCCTTTATGCCACTCTAGTATAAAGTGTCTGATTTAAACTTTCCTGTGAATTGGGTAAATAATATTAAAGAACCCAAAAGTGAATTGGGTAAATAATATTAAAGAACACAAAAGGATTTTATTCTAAGCATTCCTCCATAATTAGTGTTCATATGAATTGGAAATAAAATAAAATTCTGCTTTTAAAAACACTGTGATATGAAGGGATGGGGAGATGAGTGGGATTGGGCACATGATGTGAACTCCTCAAAGAATCAATAAAAAGTTTAAAAAAAGAAAGAAAAAAATAAACCCCTTTCTCTTCCCCAAAATAAAATAAAATAACTCCTCTGCAAAAAGAAAGAAAGAATGAAAGAAAGAAAGAAAGAAAGAAAAGAAACACTGTGTATTTAAGAATTTCTATGATCTCAATAGTATTGACCCTACTGGGAATATCTCATAAGTAGGATACTCAGTAAAAGAAATAATGAAAACAAAAAAGGGCTAGATGGATTGTGCTTGCCACCAAATGTGAGTTCTAAAGTTGCACATCTCCATCACCCAAGTCAAGGAAGATGGAGCAGCTTGAATCTGTCATCCCAAAGTGTGTATGGTAGGATGGGAGGTATAGATGGGAGACGCCTGGGGTGAACTAGTTATATTTAGCAATGAATAGCAGGAAACAATGTCTTAAACAATCAGAAAGGTGAGAAATAACACTTGAGGTTGTTTTCTGACCTCAACACATGTGCTGTGACACACACACACACACACACACACACACACACACACACACTCATAGATCCACATCAACAAATATGAACATGTACATACACACATACACTATACTCACACATCCCAGAGACACACATTAAAGAATGGAAAAAAAATATAAAGGAGAGTATAAATGCTTAGAATCAGCTAAAGTCATGGCCTTCAAGCATTGAAAATATCCTGGCCAAAGCCCAATTACAATGATCTAAGTTTTGCAGGTATCTTATTTTACAAAACTCTGAATCAGAAGATAGATTCCGGGCTTAGTGAATATGTGAATATATGAGAAAGCAAGTTGAGTTTTTTTAACTGTTGATATTATGTAAGCATATAATTGATTACTTCAGATGAAAAAAATTTATTCGTGGTCTTGATAAAATGTAAAAGAATGAACAGTAATATGTAAGAGACTGAGAATAATATAAGAATGAGGCACCATTTTCTGATACTCTTAATCCCAGCACTCGGGAGGCAGAGCTAGGCGGATCTCTATGAGTTCGAGGCCAGCCTGGGCTACCAAGTGAGCTCCAGGAAAGGTGCAAAGCTACACAGAGAAACCCTGTCTCGGAAAAACCAAAAAATAAAAAAAATAAAAAATAAAAGGTTGAAATGAGGACAGTTTTGTATGTAGCTGGCTAATTTCACTTAGCAGAAGGACAAGTGATTTACTTCTGGGCAGTGCACTGAGCATTATGTTCAGAAGACAATAAGCACAGTTGTGTTTCTCAAGGAATAGATGAAATACATTTGTGCAAAACACTTCAAGGTCCTACAATGAAAAGCAGCTAATTCTAACTATAATTTGATAAGTATTATATAAGTGGTTTAAAACATATTAAATCCATTTAATTTCTTTTTTTCCTCATGCTAAAATTGTGGATATCCCAATCCAGTTCAATAAGTCAACAGAACACATAAGTAAGTAGACCCAGCAATGGCTGAAGACTGACAGTATGAGAAAAAATGTAGAAAATATAAATAAGCATTAAAAGGCCACATATCAGTGATGCCTTTTGACACATAAAATTGACAGGTGCCAAATGGAGAAGCTTTGGAGTTTTAAGAGAGTTTTCTTACAGAAGAGACCAAAAAGTGTAGATTTCATTGAGGTTGAAAAGATCCTGGAACAACACTTGCAGCTAATGAGCTCTCAAAGGGAACATTTGAGCTCTCAAACGATGTGGGCATTCCATCCTCTGCCTTCAGGAATGTCCAGTAAGTCAATGACGAGAGATTATTTCAAAATTTCAAGAAACACAGACAACAAATGACAGGGAGCCCATCTCAGGAAGCTCAATTCGCGAATTAATTATTGACTCCTGAGATAGGAATATCTTTAATGAACTCACAAAATATCAAAATCACTTTAGCCCTGGGAAAGTTAGGCATAGTTTGATCTTTGGTAAGCAAATCATAGGTAGGAACATGGGAAATGATTCAGATAATAAGGACTTGAAATGCAAGCACCAAGACTTGAGTGTGAATCCCTAGAACCTGCGTAAAAGCCCGAGAAGATAGCGTGGGAGCATTATCCCAGCTTTGGGAAAGTAGAGACAGGAAGGGTCCCTGGGACTGGCTGGACAGAGTCTGGATAATCGTCTAGTTTTAGGTTTAGTGAGAGACTCTAGCTCATAAAATAAGATGAAAGTGATTAAGGAGAAAATATGACGTTAACATGTATACAAGTCATATACCAAAACATATGAATATGTGTACACGCATATATAAATGTTATATCTAAACAGGAATAATAAGCTATTGAGCATTATTGCATATAAGGTGATTAGGTAGTAATCACATTCTGCAAATTATAAAATTACAAAGTACAAAAATGCATATAGCATCTTTTCACCATCCATATGTTTGCTTACAGATAGTTTTAACTTAAATAATACAGCAATATGTAACATATCTCGAGAAAACTAAGTAATGGTAATTAAATACATACAAACTATATTTTTATGTGTCACTTTAAAAAACTTGCTTTCTTTGAGATTGTAATATAAATACATGATTTCCCTATTCCCTTTCCTCCCTTGAAACCTTTCATATATCTCTCCAGGCTCTCTTTCCAATTCATGACTTCTTTTTTTTCATTAATTTTTGTTACATGCATATATATATATATATATATATATGTGAATGCACACATTATATGTATATAATATGTTTATACTATACATAATATATGTACATGGTATATATAATATATTGTATGTTGTATATTATATATGTGTGCATAATGTATAATGTAGTGTATGCTGTATAATATATAATAATATATATGTACATATAACATATAGTAGATACATATAATGTACATAAATAAAACCTGCTCAATCTGTATAATATAACTTCATGTATGTTTTTAAATTGTCTATCTAATACCAAATACACTTAATTGGGGAAAACAGGACAGTGTGGACAGAGGTGGTAGGAGTACTCAGAACACATGGCACACAATATTAAACTATTTTTGTTTATTTTTAGTACTTTGGTATATTTACATTCCTCCCTTCCATTTCCTCCCTCTAAAATCTCTCATATATACTCCACAATTCTGCTTAGAATCCATCCTCTTCTTTTTTTTTACTCATTATTGCATTCTTATGTGTGTAAGCATGTATATTCTTAAATACAACACTTCGAGTCCATATAATGTTACTTGTATATGTGTTTTCAGGACTGGCCATTTGGCATTAGATAAACCACCCTTCTTCCTTCCAGCTTTATTCAGTAGCCTATAATTCTTTGTGTGAGGTTGAGTCCTCATGGGTATTTCCCCATCAAGGTTGGCATGTTTATTAGTGCTTAACACTAATAAAAATAAAATAAAAGAATAAAAGAAAAAGAAAGAAAAAAGGAAAACATGACTTCTCCTGGCTATGCTGTGTTTCCCTTTCCTTTTGGAGGACAAAATATTTATCATGATTACAACGCTCCTGAGACCCTTTTGTTTATTGCATGTGGAAGGAGAAAATCCCCTAAAAAAAATTCTAGCCCTTTCTAATGTCACATATAAAATATGTGGGGTTTTTTGTTGTTGTTTTTTGTTTCTCTCTCTCTCTCTCTCTCTCTCTCTCTCTCTCTCTCTCTCTCTCTGTCTCTCTCTCTCTCTCTCTGTCTGTCTCTCTCTCTATCTCTGTCTGTCTCTCTCTGTCTCTGTCTCTCTCTCTGTCTCTCTCTGTCTCTCTGTCTGTCTGTCTCTCTCTGTCTCTGTCTCTCTCTCTCTCTGTCTCTCTGTCTCTCTCTCTGTGTAAGTGTGTGTGCACATATGGAATTTAGGATCAACACATGAGATAAAACAGGACATATGTTTTTTTCTATGTCTGTTTAATAGGATAACCTTCAGTTGTATCTATTGCCTTTTCTTTTTTGGCAAAGCAACATAACTTCATTATTCTATTTAGAAACACAACAGTTGTGTATGTGTAGCAGACTGCTGTTTCACCTTCATTACATTGGCTGTGATTTACACTACGAGGGGCCTAACTGCTAAAGCCACAGACTGGGCAGAGTTCTGTTCCCCCAAACAATGGCTCTGTTGCTGCCCCTTAGGGTACTTCTAACTAAACCTCTATCATTCTAATAAAACTCAAGATTCAAAGACTAGGGTGAAAACCCACGAGCTTAGAGTTTAGAGTAGTAACTTACTAACTTCTTCTCTTTGCTGGCATCCTGGAAACACTCCCTTCCACACTGCTCCCAACTCTCACACACAAAAAGAAAAGCAAACAAATAAACAAAAAAAAACATGACAAGCTCCTCCCTTCTACTTTCTGTCAATCAGTTGCCAACCATGCGGCTCTAAGAAGGCTAATTTTATTTAATTAATGCAATCACAACACATCTTTACATAGTTAACAAATGCAACACAAACAAAAGTAATAGATCTTTACATCATTAATAAAGGTAGCAGAAACAAACGTAACACACCTTCATATAGTTAAAGTAATATTCTGCAGCATAAACATCCTAACATATCTTTGCCCAGTTAAAGTAATATTCCACAACACCAGATTTTATTTTTCTGTCCATCTGTTGATATTACCTAGGCTAATCCTTAATGTGGGCATTGTGAATTGTGTTCCAGTAAACATGGACATGCATCATTCTGCATTATTTGGGTAGACTATTTTGTAGATGTTGTTAAGCCCATTGGATCCACAGTGTCTTTTATCTCTGAAGTTTCTTTGTTTACAATTATTTGACCTATATGTTGAATGATATTTTGGTTGTGCCTCTGACAAATAAATCTTGCCTGGAGATCAGAGGGCAGAGCTAGCCAATAGTTAACCGTAGAGGCTAGGTGGTGGTGGCACACACCTTTAATCCCAGCACAATAGGGAGGTGGAGACAGGAATATAAGGCAGATGGACACAGGCTCTTGACCCCATTTGGTCAGAGGATACAGAGAGAATAGAAGTCACAGGTGGCTGCTCTTTTGCTTCTCTGATTTTTCAGATTATTATCCCAATATTTGACTCCTAGTTTTTATTGATAAAACTAATTAGGATCATGTTACATTTATATGTAGGTGAGAGTACAGTATTGCAATCACCCAGTGCTATTGTTTTGAATTCTATCTGTATTTATATTTCAAATAGTTCTGGCTTTTGGAAATTGTTTTTATGGTGCGTATATGTTTAGAATTTTGCTACTTGGCTTATTTTCTTAATCTGTGTTAAGTGACAGTTTGAAGTCTACTTTATCAGAAACTCATAGATATCCCTACTTTATTTCCAGTTGTATTTCTATGACAGACCTTTTCGTTCAGCTTTCTCAATTATGATAATGAGTGTCTTTGAAAGTGAGAGGCATTTGTTGGAGGTAAAATATATTGGTCCTCTTTTGTAATTCAATCTGCTACTCTGCATCCTTTGATTACAATTTACTTATCCTTCAGTGTGAAGGATAGTTTGCTGGATATAATAATATTGTGTTAGCACTTCTTGTCTTTAAGAGCTTGAAATACATAGTTTCTTCTCCCACTTGTTTTGAGAGATTATGTTGAGAAATCGACTGTTATTCAACTGGGTTTCCTTCATATTTCACCTGGTCCTTCTTTCTTCAAGCTTTCAATATTCCTTATTGTGTGCTTGTGGGAGTGTGTGTTCACAGAGGTGTGAACGCACTCAGTGCTTTATTTGTTATCAGAGAGGCAGAGACTCTTCGCTCTTCCTTTTGGTTTGGCATTCTGCATGCTTCCTGCATCAAAACAACCACTATCTTTCCCCAGATTTTGCAAATTGTATATACTTTGATTTCATTGTTATATACGTTTTATACACTTGACAATTTACTGTGACTCAGAAAAGTCATATGCACCAAAATAAAGTAATAGCCAATTAACATAATTCTTCAACTCTAATGTTTTTTCGAGAATAAAAGAACAATAACAGTACTTGATGTATGAAGGTACTTTTAATAGCTCTAAGGTGGTGTTATAGGTGATAAATGTGGGAATGGAGATAAAATTAGATTAGTGTGACAGCTAATTAACATTAAAACAATGGAGAAGAAGTAGATGAGAGAAACAATATGATGAGAGCAGATACAGTAGCTCCAGGTAAAGGTAGAATGAAAAGAGAAACGAGAAAAGAAAATGTCTTTAGATAACTTAACCGTATCGCAATCCCACCCTGCGCCATTTGTAAGAACCTCTCTGAAAATAAACAACCAAGGAAACGAGAGATTGTAAGCAGGGCAGTACAAAGTCGTCTAAAGACTTATAACCATATATATGTGTGTGATAGTTCTGACCTTTCTGTGACAATCCTCCTGTATGCAGGTGCAAACTGTCTCTCCTGAGCAGAGCTGCACGTTCTCCGTATGCCACTGCGTGCCTGAGGATAGTGAAGACTCTGTTTTTAAGCTATATTCATTCCATTCTTTGAGTATCTTCCAAGAGGAGCGGATCATTTGTATTATTCAGTTTTCTGTGTTGTTCTTTGTGGTGACTGGCTCGCAGTTGGGGGGCGTTGTGGATGCCTATACGGTGCATATGTGATTAGAGGAGGATCTCAGTCTGGATAGGCTGGAAAGGGGACATCAGTAAAGCTTTCCATTGGTGTGTTTCAGACCCCAAAGTTTTATTTATTTATTATGTATACCGTGTTCTGTTTGCATGTATCCCTACAGGCCAGAAGAGGGAGCAAGATCTCATTACAGATGGTTGTGAGCCACCGTATGGGTGCTGGGAATTGAACTCAGGACCTCTGGAAGAACAGCCAGTGTTCTTATCCTCTGAGCCATCTCTCCAGCACCAGACCCCAGCAATTTTAAGAAAGTGCCACAGTATGTCCCTCTTCTAAAGGCCCATGAGTCTCATTGTTTTTTATGGCACTGGCCAGATTCCCATCGTGTAAGGCACTGTGTGCCATTTTTTTTATCTTTGTGTGTTTTCTTTATTATATTATTCATTAGATACTTGTTTGTTCTCTAAGGAGAGTCAGAAATTGGAAAGGGGTTGGAGGGGAGGTGGGAAGGCACAGGGAGGAGGAGAGGAAACCATAATCAGACTATAGTGTATAAAAAAATCCACTTTCAATTAAGAAAATAACTATTTTTTTTTTAAGTTTTAAACAGTAGTGCTGAGGGCCACTGAATCAGATTTTATCTCCTCAACCAAGAGGTCCTCTGCAAGCTAAGACTCAGAGAAAAGTGCATAGGACTATCCCTCAGAGAGGACTGAGCAGAGAAGAAACTCCACAGTGTTAGCAGGAGAACTTTGAAATCAGCTTCTCTCTAAATTCGAGGCTAGTCTGGTGCACATATTTAGTGAGCTCCAGTCCAGGCAGAGCTACACAATGATGTATACATACATACATACATACATACATACATACATACACATTAAAAATAAAATGGCCTATTGCTCTTGCAATCATCAAAATCAAAGAAGAGAGGATTTGGTATCTGGAACCCATTTTTCCTTCTAATTGTATTGTAAATCTACTTATTGACATGCCCAGTGTTGCCTGTGCTCCTGGAATCTCTGGATTGTGTTGTCGCAATGTGCATTGTTTTCCTGTTGTCCTCCACCTCTCCCTGTGAAAACATTTGTGGTTGGGCTTCTGTCCCTCTGACCCCCTTTAACTATAGGTTACAACTTTTCCGAGGATTTTTCTATGTTTAAAGCAATAGCTGCAATCCTCAGTTGCTCTTCCAGAGGGAGAAAATCATTCCGTAATTGGGATTGAGAATTTTTTTTTGACAAACCAAAAAACAAACAAACAAACAAAAAAACTTCTGTTTCTTTTTCTAAAGTTTCCTTTCTTTTGTAGCTATTGAAAGTGGTGTTTTTCCATCATCATTCTTCTAGGGTAGCTCTTCTCCAACTATTCCTGGTTTAGTCTCTGAAGATTCTTACACTTGGCATGTGGGTGTCATCCATCGTCTTCTGTCTTGTGAGTGTTCGGTGAGAAGTAGTTACTGGAGAGTGACTCATGTGGTGTATTCATTAACTTGCATCTGACAGACTCTGATGTTCATTTCTGACACTTAAAGCTGACATGAAGCCACAGGCTGAAAATATATTTATAGCTTTTCTCTGCTGATTAAAACTTTGACACACAAATGTAACTTCCTCTTTCATTTGCTCAGTAGATGAAATATCATTTAGTAAATGACTTGTAATGTGTAGATGTAACCAGCTGCCTTATTAAATAAGAGACACAGAGCCAATGTAAAGATGAAAGCCAAAGAGGTCAGAGCTAAGAGTCTTACCCGCTTTCCGCCAGCTAGCCTCTTCCGCCAAGAGACCTCTCCGAAAAGGGACTACTTCCTGTCCGTTCGCCTTTAAATAAGAGTTCTGTTCTTCCTTCTCATTGGTTGTAAACCCAACTACGTGACTGCCTCGTAACTACCTCTCTGTACAGACCTCCAAGTCTTCTATGGTTGGTATTGAGATTAAGGGCGTGTGTCTCCACTGCTGGCTGTATCCTTGAACACACAGAGACCTACCTAGTTTTGCCTGCCGAGTGCTAGGATTAAAGGCGTGCACCACCACCGCCCTGGCTTTCGCTATGGCTTGCTGATAGCTCTGACCCCTAGGCAACTTTATTTATTAACATACAAATAAAATCACATTTCAGTACAAATAGAATACCACTATATTTCCCCCTTTCTAATTTAATAAAAAGAGAAAAAAAAAGAAAGTTGTACCTAATATAAGAAAAACTATATACAAAAGTACAATAACTATATACAATATATACAAGTGATGAATACCTAAACAATGTCTAGTCCATTTGTATTTGACAAATTCAGAGAAAATAATTCCATTATCTATCCTATTTTGGCAAGTCCAAAATGTACCTAATTCCTTTCTATCCTAACTAATCTTCAACTATAATTAATTAATCTTTAAATATAACTAACTAATCTTCAACTATAATTAACTAATCTTCAACTCCCTCAGAGACCCAAGAAGGAAATAATACCTAACAAAAATAAAAACAGGAAGTGCATGCAAGCAGCTTCCAAAAAATTGTGAGTTGACAGAAACAGCCAGCTGCCTGGACAGTCACCTGAGGTTTCTCCGCAGTGTTGGGGCATCATCTTCAGCCTATAGGCTTAGCGTATCTGACAGACTCATTTGTGAAGTAGGACGTACACAAGGTCAACAGTTCAACCTCACCTTGGGTGAGAGCAGTCCATGTACCAGAAATACCTGAATTCCACTAGTGTCATGTCCTGATTCAGGATTTTAAATTCTGGAAATTGTTGATGGTTTTTTAATTCAGCTGTCCATTCTTCTTGACCGTGTATGTGTGGCTTCATCTCAGCATCCCGTTCTTCTCCACATCCCTCTATTAAATGCCAGTCTGCTATTGAGAGGCGTGAGCTTAGTTATTCTTCAAGAATAACTGTTTCAGCTGCTGTTCCATTGCACATCAGAAGCCATCTGCTCACTGCCTGTTCAGCTGCCTTCGAAGAAAAG
This sequence comes from Peromyscus melanophrys, assembly GCA_902168415.1. NCBI lineage: Eukaryota > Metazoa > Chordata > Mammalia > Rodentia > Cricetidae > Peromyscus > Peromyscus melanophrys. The sequence goes on along the minus strand of CABHPR010143543.1, from coordinate 669 downwards.
GGCACTGTACCTTTTCCGGATTGCAAAGGCCACTTCAGGGATGGTGCCATATTGTCCTGGCCTCAGAAGATGCCTTTTGATAAAGCCATAACCACACTTGTTTTAGCAAGAATCAGTAGTCCTTTGTTTCATGTTCTGTCTGTCCATTTTGTCCTGTTGTCAGCAGTAGATTCGAGGATACTTTGTTGTCCAGTGGCTAACATTTGCCACAATGAAAGTTAACTCCATATGCAGTTTCTTCAATGCCCATATTCTCTCTGAAGTAGATTGGTACTGCCAGGAGCCGACATGTCTCATAGTCATAACAAAAAAGAAAAATTTTCTAAGTTATTAAAACATTTTAAATGCCATATTCTGTAGATCTCTGAAGGGTTTGAAGATGACCTGTCTATCTAAAATATATCTGCTCAATCTAGAAAACATACCTAATATGATTACAAGTTCTATTGTAATGTCTAACTACGAACTTTCATTTCTTTATATCCTAATAGTTGGTAATAATAACATTCAAGAATCAGCAATTTGCATTATTTTGTTAAATGAACGGTATAAGTACAATTAGAAATATACATATAGCATTTCCTAACAATATCAATTTCAATATTTATAATTTGTATACAACATAAAACAATCCAATCCAATGTAAAGTATTTAAAACTAGTAATTGTC
>CABHPR010143542.1:9961-31922 GCA_902168415.1 Peromyscus melanophrys | reverse complement strand
GGGGGGCTCTGTCCTGATTTCTGGGAGAGAAAGCTGTAGCATGAATCTTAAAAGTTCTTATTAATAAAATCAAACCTGAGCCAGGTATTGGGGTGAACACTGGAAGGTCAGAGAGACAGAATAAGCCACAGCTACCTCACCTCGCTGGATCCTCAGCTGGTCTTGTTTCCTCAGACTGGAGGCCTCTGAGTCCTCATCCAGAATGGGTCTCAGCTGAACTGCTGCTAGAAGCCTGAAAGCATAACCAGGCCAAATGCTTCTCCAGGCCAAATGCTTCTCCAGGCCAAATGCCTACCAAGGCCAAATGCCTACCCAGGCCAAATGCTTCTAGTTTCTGGTCCTCAAGCTTTATATACCTTTCTGCTTTCTACCACCACTCCCTGAGATTAAAGGCGTGGGTCACCATGCCTGGCCGTTTCCAATGTGGCCTTGAACTCACAGAGATCCAGAGGGATTTCTGTCTCTGGAATGCTAGGATTAAAGGCGTGTGCTACCACTGCCTAACCTCTGTTTAATATTGTGGCTGTTCCGTCTCTGACCCCATATAAGTTTATTAAGGTACACAATATTTTGGGGAACACAATACCACCACAGAAAGCAGTTTCTTGAAATCTGGTTAACACCCACAGAGTGAGTTATTGGGAGCCTTGACCTTTGATATCTGACTAATAATGAACCTTTATAAGGAAACAAACTCACAAAAGTGCTCAAATGTGAATATGTGTGTGTGCCCACATACACATGGGTGTACACGTATGTGCTGTCTGGCACAGACTGACTAAAAGAGAACTAATTATACTAATAACCACCAAAGTTAATAGCTTTCATAACACGATGCCCCTGACCAACCCCAAGGAGTAAGAAAAAGTCCAGCTTGTTAGAAACATGGGCTGTGAACTGACCTGTAAGGACCCAGAACGTCTTGGTGTGGGCCTCCCTACAGGAGGGTCGGTGCAGGACACGGCACACCTGAGTATTGGTGAAATTACTAAGGCCACTCCACGTAGTTAAAAGGAAGATTTATTTAATGGGTAACTTACAAATGAAGGGATAGGTAGGTGGCGGGTTCTGGAAAAGACGCAGCACAGTCCAGCGGTGTTCTCTGGAGAACTCTCCTCGGTCTACCTCTCGCGTCCAGATCCAGCCAACAAGAGAGTGCCCTGCGATCTCAGGTCTTCAGGCCCTCCCTCGGCCCCGCCTTGTAGGCGTGATAGTTACGGAAGCCTTAATGGGGGTTGGAACTTCCAGACCAAAGCTGGAATGGCTACCCACTACACCTGAGCACCAGTTTAGAGGAGGAGTGTGCTTCACCAGTGGAGGAGTGGTCTGGATGGAGCACAGCATTGGAGGTGTAGAACCAAAGACTAGATTTAGGGCTTTCTTTTTCTTTGTTTTTTTTGAGATAGGGTTTCTGTTTGTAGCCCTGGCCATCCTAGAACTCACTCTGTAGACCAGGCTGGCCTCGAACTCAGAGATCCACCTGCCTCTGCCTCCCAGTGCTGGGATTAAAGGTGTGCACCACCGCCACCCGGCTTGAGCCTTGTTTCCTTGCCACCCTGGCTCAGTCACAACCCTAAGAGGAGAAGAGAGATGTATTTCCTCCCTTCAAGCTCAGCTGCACATCTGTGGACTTGGAGGCCAGATGTGTGCTGCTGGGCTGGCCCTCAGGTGCACAGAATGACAGCTGGAGGCCTCAGCGGTCCCCTAGGGGCAGCTATCTGTGACATCACACACTGAGCGTGGTTAGCATGTTCTGAACAAGTGGGCCCAGGAGGGACAGCCTTTCACTCCAGGGCTGGAGCTGCACCTCACGATCAAGTGTTCAGAGCTAGGGAGTGTGGGGGCACAGATGCCCTGCAGACGCGTGAGGACTGGAAACTATGAAATTCTAGAGTACCTCTGTAGACCTGCCCATAATCCCAGCACACCAGAGAACTGCTACAAGTGTGAAGCCAGCCTGGGCTATGTAGTGAATACTGGTATCAACTAAGTCTTCATAGTAAGACTCTACTTCAAATCTCACCCCCCCCACCCCATCCCACCCAAACACCAACACACCAGCTACCACCAGCACCAAAAACAATATTGAGCATTCAGGAGTGGTAGCTCGAATTTATTATCTCAACCATCAAAAGGCAGGAGCAGGAAGCTGGCTACAAGTTCCAGGCCAGCCTGGGCTACTAGGCCTGCTGGAACTTTATAATGAATGGCAGCTTCTTATCCCTAAAAGTAAAGTAAGCAAAGCAATCTGGGGGGGGGGAGGGGCAGGAAGCAACCACTAAGCAAATGGATTCATCAACTATGCTCACAGCTCAGAAGTCCCAGCGTTGTTAAGATGCTAGCTCTCACCATTTATTTATTTATTGCCTGTATGTCTGTCTGTCTGTCCCTCACAGCACTTGTGGAGGACAGATGACCGCTTGTTTCTCTCCTTCCACCATGCTGGCTCTAGAGAGCCAATTCAGGTTGTCAGGCTTGGTGGTGAGTGCCTTTACCCACAGAGCGGTCTCCTTGGTCCCCTCCCCCAATTACTCCGTAGAGTCACCATACTCCCCACCAAACCCCAGGACACTGTCTTGTAGAACTCAACAAGCAGATTCTAGAATGTACATGGACTAGCCAAGACAACTTTGAAGAAGAACCAAGTTGGAGAAACGCTGCCTGACTTCAGGTTTATCACCAAGTTAACTCAAGACAGGGTGGTATTGGCCATCAAGGTACACACAGATAAATGGAGTAGGATAGAGTTCAAAAACAGCCCCACACGTGCATGAACCCACGGCTTTCAGCAAAGGCGGAAAGGTTGTGCACTGGCAAAATGTTCCCAGCTATAACCTTGCAGGAGGAAGCAATCCTCCAAGTTGCTCACATTCCAGTCTGGACAAAAACCAAAGCAGGAGCTGCAGTCGGGCTCCATCCTGCCATAAAGAGAACTAAGTAAGGTGGTCCGGACGGCTCCGTGGATAAACGAGCCTGCGGACAAGCCTGACAACCTGGATTCCTTACCTGGGGCCCACATGGTGGAAAGAGAAAGCCGACTCCGACACTATGGTCCTCCGACCTCCACACATGTACCATGCATGTCTCTGCCCCCACATATATACATACGCATGTACACATACAAACAAGCAAATGTAATAAAATGTTTTGAAGAACTAAGTATCAAATAATCCCTGAGCTTGCCCCTGGCTTGATAGCAATTGTTTGATCATTGTTAAGAACAAGGTAGAGGCAGGTATAAGGGTGCATGGTTGTAGCCCTGGCACTCTAGAGGCAGGTGGATCTCTGTGAGTTCAAAGCCAGCTGGGTCTACATACTGAATGCCAGGGCAGCCAGAGCTACATCCTGAAAGCCTGTCTCAAAAACAAAACAAAAACAAAACCAAGAACAAAAGAACAAGGTTGGGAACTGAGTGTGGGGTGTGATGAGCCCAGTGCGGGGGAGGCTGAGGCGGAACATCAGAAGCACAAAGTCATCGCCAGCTACGTAGTGAGTTTGAAACTAACCTCAGGTATGTGAGACTTTGCCTCAAAAAGGACCATATGTCTCATTGTGATGGCTATTCTTGATTAGGGATTTTTTTTCTTAATTAAAAAAAAATCATTTAGAGTGGGAAGATCCTCTTTTAATCTGGATGTTTTGGGCTGGGAAGATACCTACACTTTTAATTCAAATCTTTGGAGGTGGGAAGAGCCACCTTTCGCCCGGGCCACACCTCCTGCTGGCAGCCTGTCTAAAGGACAGGGAAGAAGGAAGCTTGTGCTCTGCCAGCTCTCACTCACTGGCAAGTCCATTTGTACTGGCGTTAGCGCCTACTTCCTCGGGATTCTTGTATATACTGAAGGCCAGCGGAGACAGCCAGCTTCACGGACTGAATAACTACCGGATTTTTGGACTGTGAGTTGGCAGACAGCCATTGTTGGACTAGAAGGACCACAGCCTTTTAATAAATCCTCTTTATACATATGTTTTCATTCTGCACATTCTGTTCCTCAAGAGAACCCTGACTAATGCACCTAGGATATCAATTTATCTGAAACCGAAGAAATGGGGAGACGATTCTACAGAAACTAGGGTGGTTCGAACAAGAATGACCTCCTTGGGTGTAGCAGCTTTCTCGTAGGGACTGTCAGCTCACAAATAATGACACAGAGACTTGTTATTATGAAAGCTTGGCCTTAGCTTAGGCTTGTTCTCAACTAGCTCTTATAACTTAAATTAACCCGTTTCTATTAATCTATGGTCTGCCTCATGGCGTTACCTTACTTCCATCTCACACCTCCTGTTTTCCTTGTCTCATTGGCGAATCTGCACATCTAGATTCCTCCTCCAGTCTCTCTCTCTGTCTGGAAGTCCCGCCTATTCTCTCCTGCCTAGCTATTGGCCATTTAGCTCTTCATTAAACCAATCCGAAAGTGCCATAGGCAGAGACACATCATTACAGTGTAAACAAATAATCCACGACACATAGGCCCATATGTTTGAATGCTTGGTCATTAGGGAGTGGTACTACTTGACACAGGTTCGGGGGTGTGGCTTTGTTGGAGTGGGTGTGGCCTTGTTGGAGGAAGTGTGTCACTAGGAGTAGGTTTTAGAATTTCAAAAGCCCAAGCCAAATCCGGTGTCTCTCTCTTCCTGCTGCCTGCAGATCCAGGTGTAGAACTCCCAGCTCCTTCTCCAGCACCAGGTCTGCCTGCATGCTGCCATGATGGTAATGGACTAAACCTCTGAAACTGTAAGCCAGCTCCAGTTAAATGCTTTCCTTTATAAGAGTTGCCGTGGTCAAGGTGTCTCTTCACAGCAGTAGAAAGACAGGAACAGAAAGGCATATGGCTGTGATGGTGATATAGAGATGAGGAGGAGATAGCTAGTGAATGTGGGTGATAGAAATGTTCTATAACTGTGGGGACAGTTTTGCTAAAACCTACTGAACTGAGGTCAGTCATGGTGTGGTTCGTGCCTGTAATCCAGTGCTTGGAATAGGCAGGGGACCTCCATAAGCTCATGGTCTACCTGGGCTATATATGTAGGTCCAGGCCAGCTGATGCTTTAGAACACAAACTCAAAAGCAAACAGAATAAAAACATCAAATCATGTGTGTGTGTGTGTGTGTGTGTGTGCGCAGTCTCGAGATTGAACTTTAGCCCTTGCACATACTAGGTGTCTTAGAGTTTCTGTTGCTGTGGTAAACACTGTGACCAAAAAGCAAGTTGAGGAGGAAAGGGATTATTTGGCTTACACTTCCATATTGCTGTTCCTCATTGAAGGAAGTCAGGACAGGAACTCAAACAGAACAGAATCCTGGAGGCAGGAGCTGATACAGAGGCCGTGGAAGAGAGCTGCTTACTGGCTTGCTCCCCATAGTTTGCTCAGGCTGCTTTCTTACAGAACCCAGGACCGCCAGCCCAGGGGTAGTCCCACCCACAATAGGCTGGGCCCTCCCCCATCAACCACCAGTTAAGAAAATGCCCTATAGTCCGATCATATGGAGACATTCTCTCAATTGAGGCTCCCTCCTCTCAGATGACTCTAGCTTGTGTCAAGTTGACAGAAACAAGCCAGCACACTAGGTAAGTGTCCTTTCACTGAGGAATATCACCAGTCCACTCCTTATTGAGAGCCGCTGGTAGCAAAAGTCCATGGAGTATACAGCAGTGACAACTAGAGTTCAGAAGATCAATCAGAACTAAGGGTTCTGTTAGAGGAAACCATCACGCACGACGTTATGGAATTCCTGCCTTTTGAATGAACTGGCTCTCTTGTTGTAAACTTCTTGTGCAATAACAGCTATGATTCTCCCCATTAACCGTGCATCTCCATGTTATGTGTACATGTAATCTCACGATTGCATCTCAATCTTGGGCACAACTTTCCCTATACATTTGGGGTAACTGGACAACTGTCCCCATCTATGTCTGGGCCATTCTCCAGACAAAAGTATTGAACAATTAAACAATTAAATTCTCAACTCCTTACCTTCGCCCAGGGTTATTTACACAAGACCCTAACTTAAGAGATTTACTGCTCACATTCCTGGGATGATGTTTTAGCCACTTGCTAGTTACTGAGTTAAGGTAGTTACTTCCCACTGACCCAAGAAGATTGCCCTCAAGGCCAGGCAGGTGATAGGTGCCAAGCTTCTTTCTTGTGCAAATTAAGTTTTAATTCCTCCTCAGCCAGGTGCTATTCCTAGATTCCCTAATTGATCTTAGCCTTTAGTTGACCCTACCAGAGAACTCCCCTTTAGCCACTCCCCTTTTGGGTTGTAATTGGAAGCTGACATTTATTGCTTTATGTGTGGATCCTTATCACCTCTCTCTGTGACCCTGAAAACTTCAAGCCTTGAGTTGCTTCGCCAAAGAATTACTGTGTGGGTATATATATATATATACTGGTTCCCTCAGAGGACTGGGGAATCGATTGAGAAGCACAAGGATGAGGACGGAGATGGAAAGAACTCGGTAGACGTGAGAGGAACAGCAGGAGGGACTGAGAGCAGCTAAGTATGAGAGCAGAAAAGAAACTGTAGATAGAATTGACTGAGAAGAATAAAGGAGTGGACTAAAGAACTCAGTGTGCTTAGATTCATTTGATACCCCTCAGATTAGAATCCTCGGCTGGTTGTTAGACTCTTCCACAGACCCTGGGAGAAAGCAATAAAAGCTGGACCTATTATTGTTTATATTAGTCCCCATGCTTTATTTTCAGACAGGGTCTCATTGAACTGCCTAGACCAGCCTTTAACTTTTGATCCCGCCTCCATCTCCTTAGTGGCTGGGATTACCCTTAAATAGGTGAATTGGATGGTGTGTAAGCCAGATCTCTGTAAAGCTCCACAAAAGTGCTTTAGCAAGGAAAGACCCAGCTCTGGCTCCGAACTGGTGCTGAGGGTGGAGAGTGGCATCCCCATTCACAGTATCTCATCAGCGTGGGAAGGACCCAATCAAGAGTACCCTGAAGGTAGCTTGAGATGATGAGCCAAAGAGAGCTAAATGAAGGTGGCAAGGAAAGTCCAGAGAGGACATGGATTTGCTCAGGTCTCCCTGATGCAGATGCTGAGTAGAGGAAGAGCCCTCTCTCCTGGGATGAGCAAATGGAAGCAGGTTACTGGATGCCCTGCGGCCCACGGCTGGAGCTGGGGCTGCTGCATTGAGCTGTATGAGCGACATGACGTCCCCCAATTGCCTTGCAGTGATAATACCTTCTATTTATACCAAACACCTCTCCTCCCAGGAGAGTGCTCTGTTTTCCCAACATTGATTCAGTAAGCCACACAGAGTGAATTGAATTAAGATTCACAGCAGCCACACACAGCATGCCTACCCCTTCCCTGCCTGCCCCTGTCCTCCGTGCAGTGCAGGGGAGTCAGTAACACGTCTACACACCTGCCCCAGAAGTCAAGAAGGGGGACTGTGCTACCTCCTTCTGTCTTGAGAGAAATACAGCGTAAATAAAGGGGTCTTCAAGTGTGCCCTCATCCCTTTTCCGTAAGCGTATACGATTGAGATTATTAAACCTCAAAAGTAAGACTTGCTAATGATAATTATCAGGCACAATAGAGAATCACATTGAGGGCAACTTTGGAGTGTGTGTGTGTGTGTGTGTGAGAGAGAGAGAGAGAGAGAGAGAGAGAGAGAGAGAGAGAGAGAGAGAGAGAGAGAGAGAGAGAGAGAAGAGGAGAGGAGAGAGAGAGAAGAGAGAGAGAGAAGAGGGAGAGAGAAGAGGGAGAGAGAAGAGGGAGAGAGAGGGAGAAAGAGGGAGAGAGAGGGAGGAGAGAGGGAGAGAGAGGGTGGACAGAGAGAGACAGAGAGCGCTCACACAAGCTGGGAACTGACCTCAGCGTCTCCTGAGCTAGGCAAGCGCTCTGCCATGGAGCTCCAGGTACAACTCCTATCTTTTCTAATTCTGTGTACCACAGAGACAAGTTGGCTATTCTGCCCATGCAGAAGGGCACACAGGCTCTCAGTGGGCATTGCCAGGGGACTCTTCATGGGCAGATTCCCTCTGGCTCATTGGAGAAAAGAGCAGGAAGGGGCAACTGGGCTCTGCCAGCCTATCTTTGTAGTAGAGATTAGGTTAGCCTTGGCCTATCCACAGCCCTGACCCAAGGAACAGACTATAGTCCTGGTCACGCTGGGTTGATGAATAGATGTATCCAAATGCACAACTGTACACACACACACACACACACACACACACACACACACACACACACCAGAGACGAGGCAGGATGCTTGGGAATCAAGACAGTGCCAAGCACAGGATGCCTTGAACTCCTCAGTGAAGACTGTCCTCTTTATGGACGTGGTCACAGTGTGCTCGCCTTTCACTGTCTTCCAGGATGCTGTCTCCTCTGCCCTGACCGGGGAAATGCAGAGGGTTTAGGTGATGGCAGCCCAAGAGTGCCTCCATGGCAGGATACAAACACCTCAGAGGGCAGCAGCCCTGACAAGCTTTCCTTAAAAGCCCTAACCTCAGGGTTGGGAACAGCTTAGAGCCCATTCAGTCATCTGCCCGCCCTTGGCCATCACCGCATGCCCTGTCTAACACCATAGTCCATGTACACAGGGCCACCGCTGCCCAAGGTTTCGCCACTCAAAGCCTTGTCCGCTGCTCTTCATTATCAAGTCTCACGTGATGGCACCCATCAAAAAGGGCACTAGCTGGGTCAGCAGCCATGTAACTGTGGCTCCTTAAGAGGGCATCAGAGACTAGGCCATGGGACCCCAGGAATTATACAAAGTCTAAGGCAATGGTGTTGGCTTTTAAAAATCCATGACGTGAATGTTCTTCAAACCACAGGCTGCTGCTGCCACTTCCACAGAAAGCATACTCAAGGGGTAGCCTCTACCGTGCCATACTTAGAATACTACTTTAGGGCTGAGAATACAGCTCAGTGACAGAGGGCTAGCATGCACAAACTCTGGGTTCAATCCTCAGCGCGCGCGCGCACACACACACACACACACACACACACGTCTATGGACTGAATATGTAGTTCAGCAGTAGAGTGCCTGCCCCATATGGCAGCAAACAAAATCAAGTGATATTCAACTCCAGAGATTACATTAAAACTCATCTTAAAAAACCACAGTTCCAAAGTTGTCATTTGCATCCCTTGGATTTATAAATGTTGAGCAATAATGAAAGCAATTATTACAAAAAAACTTACTCCGTTATAGCTTTTTTTGCATATTAAATATCTCTTGCGAAACTGAATGAACATTTGATTGGAAGACTAGAGAGAGAGCTTCATCCTCCAGGGGACATGGAGCCAGTGCAGGCTCTATGACAGCTCTGGGAGAGGGAGGGAGGGAGAGAGGGAGGGCACCAAGATGCTGCCGCTGGCCCTGCAAGGGCCCCTTAGAGTGGGCGTGCATGTGGGGGCACTTACAGGGCTGTTGGTGCGGGTGAGCTCAGCGCCTCCTGGCTGAGCATTCAGACAGGAAGCTGCCTTGCCCACGCAGTCCAAGGAGCTCCAGCGTCGCTAAGGATCAGGTGAGGGGAGCACAGCTCACCGCGCCTCACTCAGAAGCGACTGTTTCATCTCCCGGGGTAGCCGCCGCTGCTTGCCTTCTGCACACAGCAGCAGCAGGAAGATGTTGGTGCTAGGAGCCGCCCCCGCCCCAGGTGGTCAGTGGATGAAAACACCGCGCTGGAAGAGAGGGGAAAGGAAGGGGCCAGCACAGGCAGTCTGCATTCTGTGTGTCTCTATCCAGCTGAACACCGTGGACTTTCAGGAAGATGGAGAGAGAGGCAGGGCTTCAGAGCAAGGTGGAGTGAGGACCCAGGTCAGGAGACTGTGGGGACAACCTTTGAGTAAGCCTCTTTCATTTGACAACTGAGAAATGGAGACCTTGGGACAGAAGGGACTTGCTCAGAGTCACACACTGGCTAGGTGAAGTTCAAGGGTCCAAAGTCCCCATGCAGTCAGTCGGTGTCTTGGTCCACTCCGCTACAGAAGCACAGTTACCATAAGCCGGGCGGTTAGCAAACAACAGACATTTCTCCTCCCTATTCTGCAGACTAGAAGGTTTCAGATCAACGAGCTAGCAAACTCCATGTCTGGTGAGGAGGGCTCTGTGTCTCCTAGATGATGAGTTCCCCATGGGTCCTCACAGGGTGGGAGAGCCAGGCAGCTCCCTTAGGACTTTTTTTCTAAGGATATGCAGAGGAGATGGACACTCATGATCAAATGATGTCCCACCTGATGATGCTGAATGGCTGTTACCTTGTTTATCTCAGCCCCAAGAGCTTGGCTCTGTGGGGAGACTGTCCCATAGTCTTGATCCGACCTTGATTTCACCTCAACCAATCAATGACTTCTTAGGGAGGCTATGGAGAAGGCCACTGGTGAAGGCACGGAAGGACAGACTTGCTTAGGCGTTTCTCTCCTGGGAGCTGAAGAGAGAGACTGGCCTGGGACCTGGCCCTCTGGCAGCAGCCATTCCTCGGTGTCTTTGTCAGGACTTCAATGACTGTGTGAAACACCATGACCAAAGCAACTTGGGGAGGAAGGGGTTTATTTGGCTTACACTTCCATATCACTGTTCATCACTGAAGGAAGTCAGGACAGGAACTCAAACAGGGCAGGAACCTGGAGGCAGGAGCTGATGCAGAGGCCATGGAGGGGTGCTGCTTACTGGCTTGCTCATCATTGCTTGCTCAGCCTGCTTTCTTAAAGAACCCAGGACCACCAGCCCGGGATGTCCCCACCCACAATGAGCTAGGCCCTCCCTCACCAATCACTAATTAAGAAATACCTACCTCACAGGTTTGCCTGCAGCCTGATCTTATGGAGGCATTTTCTCAATTCAGGTTTCCTCCTCTCAGATAATTCTAACTTGTATCAGGTTGATATAAAAACTAGCCAGCATACTGATGACAAATTTCACCATTGTGGGCACTAGCCTAGGGGAAATTTCAAACTAGTGAGGGACATTCTGCTGGAGGCTTTGGGGATGACAAAAAAAAAAAAAAAGACTCAACTGTGATGTGTAGCAGATATTGAACGGGGCAATAAAAAAGGATTTTGTGCTCAGCCACCGTGGAAAAGAGCCTGGTGGTTCTTCAAAAACACTGAATATGGGATTACTGTGTGATCCAGAAATGCTGCTCCTAGGCAAACACTAAAAAGAATTGAAAGCTGGTGTCTGAGCAAATACACACGAATGTTTGTAGAAGTGTTATTAATAATATCCCAAAGAGACTGGGATATAAAGCTCAAGAGTAGAGTGTCTGCCCTATCTGCACAAGGTCCTGGGGTTGGTGCCCAGCACACAAACACAAATAAACAAGTAGAAATTGGATATTGCTCACCAATAGAGTACTTGCCCAGCAGGCACAAGGCCCTGGGCTTATTGCCAAGCATCATAAACAGATAAATAATGAGAAACTGGGGGTATAGCTCCATGGTAGAGTGTTTGCCTAGCACATTCAATGGTCCTGGGTTCAGTGACCACTACCACAAAAATAATACTCCAAAGGCAGTCAGGTATGGTGGCCTATACCTGTAACCCAAGCCCTTAGGGAGCACAAGGCCTGTCTGGTCCATATAGTGAGTTCTAGGACAACCAGGGCTACATACGTAATGAGGAAAAAAGAAAATATCCACAAAGCATAAACACCCCAAATGTCTGTCGGTGGTGAATAGATAGGTAATGTTGCATATCCACATGGTGGAATATTACTCAGCCATGTAAAGTGATGAAGTACTAACATAAGCTGTTACAACCTGATGTACTTATTAAAATACCATGTTAAGCAGAAAAAGCTAATGATAAAGTGTCACTCAGTAACACCCTTCAGATGACTAGCTAAGGAGTCTGTCTGGGCGAGTAAGACAAGGGCCTACTGCTTCTTTGTTTATATTTTTGGGACAGGTCTTATGTAACCTAGGTCAGCCTTGAACCCTTGATCCTCCTGCATCCGAGTCCCAAGTACTGTGATTACAGGCATCCACCTACCATGTTTGTTTTAAAGATATTTTTCGATTAATTCTCCTGGTTGATAAAATGTCCAGGGGTGAAGGGAGCAAAACGTGTGCATTTCTTTTAGAAGCCCTTCCTTCACAGAGGAGCTAGGGAAGAAACCAGAGAAGATCAGAGAGACCTTGATTCTGGATTCTGAGGCAGCTTCTAAGACTTTCCAACTTCCCCCACCCCCCACTCCCTGCTCCCACCCCACCCCAGCCCCACCCACACTCCCACCCCACCCCAGCCCCCAGTGTGTTCCTGTGTGCATGTGGAGGACAGAAGTCAACCCTGAGTGTGACTCATCGGGAGCCATCTGCTCTGTCGTCTCTTGGAGACAGGGGACTGATGAGGTGAGTAGACTGGCCAGTGAGCCAGTGAGCTGGTGAGTCCCAGCGCCAGGATGAGAACGCTTTCTTTCACTAGCAGAGCTGGAGATCGAACTCAGGTCATCATGTTTGTGCAGCTGGAACTTTACGACTGACTGGGTTCTTTTTCCCACTTCCTAATTCCCTTTCAAACTGCCCAGTGTGCTGGAATGTCATGCCGGGGGCATCCAATGCACCTTTGTTCTCACTGCAGCCGGATTTTCCCTGTATTGCCAAACTCTGCTCAGTGAGTGCATCAAAGCAACTTTTCTAACCTTTCTAGAGATGTTGCCTCAGTTCATGGGTTGCTAATGATGTCTGAGGTGATGGAGGATCGTAAGCTCAGCACTCAGGAGGTGTCTCAATAAGGGAAAAACAACTGATTTGCTTTTTTGGGTCGATGATCAATAGGTTTTCTTTTTGCTGTTGTTGTTGCCTTTTTCCTGCTCAGGTAGACACTCTGAAGGCAGAAGCTCTCTAGATGGCAGAAGCCATCCATCCCGCAGGGCTAGAGACAGAGCTGAAGAACAGAGCAGCTAGGAGAAGTGATGTCAGGGTGAGCTCAGCCTGAAAACAGCTCTTCAAAGCCCTTCCCACACGGCTACCCTTCCGGCTTCTTCATCTCCCCTAACAATATTTTCCTTTCACTACAATAGCCTGTGTTCCCACCTCCCTCTCCCCAGTGAAGGGTCCTGACTGATTGTTCATTGACTGACTGAATCTAGAGCCTCAGGCCGGCTGGGCGAGCTTCCAACCACCAAGCTACACCCCCGATCATCTTTTTACATTTTATTTTCTTGATACAGAGCCTCACTAAGTCTAGCCTTGAGCTCACTCATAGCCTAGGCAGGTCTTGAACTTTCGATTCTCCTGCCTCAGTCTTCCAAGCAGCTGGGGTCATGGTCCCGTGCTACCAGGCCCAGCTGAAGAGGACACTTAAGTCTCAACCAACTTAGCTGTTCTTTGCATGCCTTATTTTATGTGGTTCGTACGTGTGTGCGTGTGCACGCGTGTACGCACACGCTAGTATGTGTGAGTGTGTTCATAAAGATTCTTCAAGTAGAAACGAGGGAGGAAGGGGCCATGGAGATGCTGTGTGTATGGGGTAAAGCTGTAAACATTGCGAGGGCGTGGCCAGCAGGTGCAGGGCCTAAAGGGATGTGAGAAAAGAAACAAAAAAAAAGGTAAGTTAGGTCCCAAAGAACAGAGCCTGAGATCTCCTAGGAGGAGGCTGGAACAGCCCTTCTGGACTTGGGAGATCCAAACAAGGGGCAGAAGCCAAGCAAAAGTCAGATGTAGGAGGGAAACAAGCCACGGAGGCTGGACTATGGAGGGAAGGGACTCGGAAGTAACAGGCTGGAGCCAAAAGCCCAGGCTTCCTCCTGTTCCCTGGAATTCCTATAGGATTTCCAAAGCCTTGTAGCAGTCAGATCTATGTTGTAGAATATTATCTTCAGATGTGTTAGATTTGTTTATGCTGTGAACCATTTGTTTAATGATGTAAAGATGTGTTGCATTCTTTTATGTTGTGTTTGTTTAACTCTGTGAAGCTGTGTTACTGTGCCTGTCTAAAACACCTGATGGTCTAATAAAGAGCTGAATGGTCAATAGTGAGGCAGGAGAATGGATAGGTAGGGCTGGCAGGCAGAGAGAATATATAGAAGGAGAAATCTAGGGGGGAAAGAGGAAGAAAGAAGAGAGATCAAGGAATGAGAGAGGAAGGAGGAAGACTTCAGGGGCCAGCCACCCAGCCACCCAGCTACACAGCCAGACACAGAGAGAGAAGGAAAGAAAAAGTATACAGGAATAGAAAAAGATAAAAGCCCCAAGGCCAAAGATAGGGTAATTTAAGAAAAGTTGGCAAGAAACAAGCCAAGCTAAGGCCGGGCATTCATAAGAAGTCTTTGTGTGTGTTTTATTTGCAAGCTGTGTGGTGTCCCCCTCCCCAAAAGAGCAAAGAGCAAAGACCAAAGAGTAAAAGACTAACCAACGACAGACCTATCTTCACCTACGCCACAGGGCTCTTCCTTGCCTCTGCCTCTAGCTAATGGACTTGCACGTGCTGGTCCTTTAAGCATCACCCCTCTGGACACACATACTTTCCTCTTTGCCTCTGCCTGTGCCATAGGTCTGGCTCAGTCAAATCTCTCTATGCATCTGCAAGAACATGACATGTGCCTTCATTGCTAGTGTACCAATGGTCACTTTTCATCCTGAAACTCCGTAAAGACAGAAGCCAAGTCAGGCTCAGCTCTTGCATCCGGAACCCACCAGCATTTGGTATGTGGTTGCTACCTGACTGTGCCTGGTGGAAAAAAGGAAATGAAGCTGGAATATTTCTATCAAACCTAGGGCCCTTGGAGACCCGTTGGCGGCAGCAGGAAAAGTGAACGGGTTCTCTGAAGTAAGCATTTTCACTGGCGTCTCCACCAACCCAGCCTGGGCCTTCTAGATAGAAGTCTGCTTCCCAGGGAAACCGAGGATGGTGGTAGCTCCCAGGGTAGGTCACGTGGCTGCTTTGCTGGCTCATTATCCTCAGAGCACAGGATATTATACTTCTTCCCCTAGCAGAATGAGTGGGCAGAACAATGAGGCCGTTTCTCCCAGACTGTAATTGTGGCCAGGAGTAAATTCATTCAGTACTTCCTGCTCACAAGGAAACCCTTGCTGTCCATTTCTTCATTTTTTCCTTTGGTCACTGTGACAGCCACCTGAGAGAAGGAACTTGAAGGAGATGAGAGACATTCAGGCGCCTGGAGTCAGGGGTTTCAGTCCAAGACTGGCTTTGTTGTCTCTGGGCAGAACTCCACAGCAGGGAGTTCACGTGGAGTGGAGCTGATCTCAGAGTGGCCAAGAAGCAGGCAGAGCAAGAAGGAAAGGAGCAGGGACAGACTACGTCTTTCCAGAACATTCTCCCAGGAACCTGCTTCCTTCAACAAGGCCTCACCTCCTACTTTCTACCATCTCCCAATAAAGCCATTAAATTAAGAATCCCTTAAGGGATTAATCCATTGATTAGTTCAAGGACCCCAGGATCCAATCAGCTCTCAGATCAGACTTGATCTGGCAGTTGAGGACCAGGCCTTCAACACAAGAGCCTTAGGGGAGACGCCTCATATCTAATTGCTAACATCCAGCCTATCTCTTCGGAGCATGCGCTCTCTGTCTTTCCAGATGACAATTCTGAAGCCGTCCAGAGGCTGAGCATGCCAACCAGGAGACTGCATATTCAATGGGAGCCTCTACCGGGCTCAGACGCAGGACAGAGGACCACACAGAGGTGCAGTTCTGTCCGCCGAAAGCCATTGTTAGAAGAGATCGGAAATGTGCGGGAGGTTGGTGCCTCTGCCTTCTCTCTGTGCCTTTGCGTCCTTGTCTGGAATTCCGGCTACCATTGTGTTCTTCCCACTCTCCTTCCTGTCCAGTCATTACAGTCAATACAATCTGTAATGAGCTAGAATCCTTGAAAGCACAGTGCCTGTCACAGAGGACAGGCATGGAAACACTGCTGGGGGACGGGGCAGGGGGGAGAGACAGAGACAAAGAGACAGAGAGAGACAGAGAGAGACCGAGAGAGAGAGGAGACTCATTTGTTTTTATTTTTGAGACATCTCACATAGGACAGGCTGGCTTTGAAAGACCTTCTGATCTTTGCAACTACTTTCTGAGACTCAGGAGTTACAGGCATGTAGTGGGGGATCCAACCCAGGGCTCCCTGAAAGCTAAGTAAGCGCTCTACCTACAGAGTTACATTCCCAGTCCACATGTTCAGCTTTAAAACAGGCCGATCCTTAGGAGCATTCCTTATCCTGAAGCCTGGTGTTGTATACAATACTAAAAAAGATGTTCTCAGCCGGGCAGTGGTGTCGCATGCCTTTAATCCCAGAATTCGGGAGACAGAGGCAGGCCGATCTCTGTGAGTTAGAGGCTAGCCTGGTCTACAAAGCGAGTTCCAGGAAAGGCGCAAAGCTACACAGAGAAACCCTGTCTCGAAAAACCAAAAATAAATAAATAAATAAATAAATAAATAAATAAATAAATAAATAAATAAATAAATAAAAAAGATGTTCTCAAAATTATTTCCCCCATCCTCCATTGATACTTCCCATGCAGACACCACCTCACTCCACTCCCCTCCACCCGTTTCCCCACTCCCAAGACTTGCTTCTGGAGGACTTACAAGAACCTTAAGCCTCAGCTTCCCTCTCAGGTCTAGAGTGTCTGTGCTGTGATTCATCCTTTGCCACAGGTTTCACAGCCACAGCCAAGCTATAAGAACATGCGTTTTCATTATCCCTGCACATACATTCTTCTGTATTCCTTCTATTCCTGCTCCTCAGGACCTCACCCCGTTGTTAAAAACCTCCCAGCACACACCTCTAATTCTGGAACTCAGGAGACAGAGACAGGTGGATCTCTGAGTTCAAGGCCCACCTGTTCTACATCGTAAGTTCAAGGTCAGCCAGAACTACATAGTGAGACCCTATCTAAAAATAAATAAGCAAATTAAAAATAAAATAAAAGCTTCCTGGCTAAAATGATTGCCCAATCTCTCTCAAAAGGTCAGTCTGATATTCTCAGACTCCCAACTCCTCGGGACTTGAGAGTCAGCTGCAATGACTCAGAGCTGCTTCTCTTTGGTTCTTGGCTGCTGGCTTCTTGTCTCTCTCACTTGCAGGAATGTGGAGGGGTCAGCGTTGTTAGGGGTGGGGCAGAGCCCAAGCAGGTCCACCTCGAGGAGAACATTGGGTACGAGGTCTGAGAGAGAAGAGGGAAGGCTGGGCAATGAGAGAGAAAGCTTGAAGATATGAAAGTGTTACCTGCTGGATCCAAACCCCCACCCCAGACTCATGCACACATGAGTATGAATGTAGTTGTATTCAGACAGAGATCAGAGGTCATCTTTTGGGAGTCAGTTCTCTGCACTGTGGGGTTTGGGGATCAAACTAAAGTTACCAGGTTTGTGTAGCAAGGGATTTTTGTGTGTGCTGAGCCATCTCACTGGCCCCGGAATAGGGCATTTTAATCGGGCCCATTGACGCTCAAATAAAATGATCACCCTTTTGCTGGGAAAGCACAGTCTAAATGGCAATTGGCAGTCTGATTAAGAAGGGCAGGGCAGG
Source organism: Peromyscus melanophrys (assembly GCA_902168415.1). Classification (NCBI taxonomy): domain Eukaryota; kingdom Metazoa; phylum Chordata; class Mammalia; order Rodentia; family Cricetidae; genus Peromyscus; species Peromyscus melanophrys. The sequence goes on along the minus strand of CABHPR010143542.1, from coordinate 14,459 downwards.
GGGCTCAGCTGTTAGAAGCACTTGCCACATGAACCTGACAACGTGAGTCCACCCCGTGGTGGAGAAACTAACTCCCAACCCTTGTCTGTAGTGGGTATTCATGTAAAGCATGGGACCTTTAATCCCAGGGCCATGGGTTCAAGCCCCACGCTGGGCACCAGATAATGCAGGATGTAACTGAAAGTTTTCCTATGCACACTCAGCTCCTGAGTCCTCGTGGTCCTGCAGCTGCTCAGACCCAAATGAACACATAAAGGCTTATATTAATTACGAACTGTATGGCTTATTGGCTCAGGCTTCTCACTAGCTAGATCTTACATCTTAAATTAACCTATTTCCATAAATCTATACTTTGCCACATGGCTCGTGGCTTACCCTATCTTTATATCTTGCTTCTCATGGCAGCGGATGGCAGCGTCTCTTCTGTTCTGCCTTTCTCCTTCCTCCTCTCTAGTTAGAATGTCCCGCCTAACCTTATTCTGCCTTACCATTGGCTGAACAGCTTTGTTTATCAACCAATCAGAGCAATATATTTTCACAGCATACAAAAAGACATTTCAGCAGGAAATATGGGAATTACTGATAAAAGAGCTATTTCTTAAAGGATTATATTGGAGGGTACAACTCACTAATACAGGATAAGGCAGATTCAGTCACAGAGTCCTGGAAGGCTGAGAACTGGTCCCACGCTGCTTTATGTGGCCTGATTCGGTCTCCACCATTCAAAGGCTTGAGAGAGAAGGGACCCCCATACATGCTCCCCAGGTCTTAAGCTAGCAATGAGGCTATGCCCTAGGGGCTGGCACCCCAAGGCCATAGGTGGAACAAATACCCACTACAGTTGTCTTTTGGCCTCCACATGTGGCTGCATTGCACACACACACACAACAGCAATAATAATAATAGCATTGCACACACACAACAGTAATAATAATAATAGCATTGCACACACACAACAGTAATAATAATAATAATAGCATTGCACACACACACACAACAGTAATAATAGCATTGCACACACATACAACAGTAATAATAATAATAGTATTGCACACACACAACAGTAATAATAGCATTGCACACACATACAACAGTAATAATGATAGTATTGTACACAACAGTAATAATAATAGTGTTGTACATACATACAACAGTAATGATAATAATAGTGTTGCACACACATACAACAACAATAATAGCATTGTACATATACAACAGTAATAATAATAATAATAACATTACATACACATACAACAGTAATAATAATTTTAAAAAGCCAAATCCAAATATTCACTGCTATTTTAATGGAAAAGGAGACAGGCAAAAGGACAGAGGGAAAGGAAGGGCAAAGAATCTCACAGGATCTATGTACCCAGTCTGTTTTTGGACTGCCAGCTCCCACATAATGACATGAAGACTTCTTATTAATTATGAAAGTTTGGCCTTAGCTCAGGCTTGTTCCCAACTAGCTCTTAAAACTTAAATTAAACCACTTATATTAATCTACATTCTGCCACACAGCTCGTTACCTCTCCTCAGTACCATATATCCAACTTCCTCAGAGTCTCGCTGGTGAATCTCTCACCTCTCAGATTCTTCCCAGAGTTCCTATCTCTGCCCAGAAGTCCCACCTAGCCTCTCCTGCCTAGCCATTGGCTGTTCAGCTTTTTATTAAACCAATCAGAAGGTGTCTTAGGCAGCTGAGGTAAAACAGAAACACATCTTCACACGGTGTGATCAAATATCCTGCCACAGATCTGCCGATGAAACTCAGCTAAAGCCTCGTTTGGGAGGACATGGGACAAAAAAGTGACACAAGTTTAGATAAACATTGCGAAAGTGAGAAAACTAAAAAGCTGTGTGAGCTCTGTGCTCACTGACCCACACAACTCCAGACACCTTAAACTGCGCTCAGTGTGCAGTAGATCCCAGCAAATACATTTGACGAGAACTATTTGAAACACATTTGCACAGCCTGTATTAAACAAAAGGTAAGTTTAAAGTAGCATGGAAAGTATCTCCTTGGTTTAATCCAATAAAATTTATGTGTTTGTGGACAGACTTGGTTAAGGGCTGTATTAGTGACTTTTCTTGTTGCTTTGACAAGAAACATGAGCAAATTACTTGAAAGTAGAAAGGGTTATTTTTAACCCCTAGTTTCAGAGGCTTCGGCCTCGAACACTTAGACGACGTGGTGGTGGGAACCCATGGCAATGGGGGCCTGCCCATGGTGAACAGCTGAGTAGAAAGGGAGAGAGAATCAAAGCCCCTAAGGTACACCCCAGTGACTCACTTCCTCCAGCCAGCTCCCCTGACGGTCTTAGAACGTCCCGAAAGGGTGCCAGCAGCTCGGAACCAAGTGTCCAGTTTGTGAGCGAGTCTACAGGGCACATCTCCTATTTGAGAATATCAACAACGAAAGAGAAATAATGGACAATGGCAGATAGAGGGAGCCAGAAGAGACAGAAGAATAATTAAGATGATTGAGAGCAGACCCGGAATTTGGAGTGATTTGTATTTTCTTATTTTTGCTTTCCTGAGCTTTTAATCATTCAAAGTCAGCAATTCATTAAAGGCATTATTATAGTCTTTTTTTTTTTTAAGATAGGGTTTCGCTCTGTGTTCCCCGCTGACCTGGAACTTACCATGTCGCCTAAACCTCCCTCAAACTCTTCCTGCTTCAACCTCCCGAGTACTGTAATTAGAGGTCTGAGTGACAGTAGCTGCTGGACTGTATTTAGCTACTTCTGGTTTTTTGTTTTTTGTTTTTCCAACCCTGGGGATTAAATCTAGGGCCTTTCGAATGCTAGGCAGGTGTCAAAACAATTGAGCTGCCTTCCCAAGGTGTATAGTCTTAAAAAGTAATGTCAAAATCCATTTGAGACGACAATCAACGCATGCCTTATGTCCTTACCTGTGGGTAGGGTTTTAAATAAAAGAGTAGGCGGGCGGTGGTGGTGCATGCCTTTAATCGCAGCACTTGGGAGACAGAGGCAGGTGCGTCTCTGTGAGTTCATGCCCAGCCTGGTCTAAAAAGTGAATTCCAGGACAGCCAGGGCTACACAGAGAAACCCTGCCTCAGAAGAGAGAGAGAGAGAGAGAGAGAGAGAGAGAGAGAGAGAGAGAGAGAATAGAAGCAGGCATTTAGAAACCATTTCTCAAGGGAAACACTGACTCCCATGGGCCTGTTTAGACAGGGAACCCCCATTTCCTGGATTGAAGATTGAGATAAACTAGCCCTCAGTGGCCTTCAAGGCTCTTCTCTACCCTGGGATCCTTGTCAGCAGGGACAATCAGTGGGTCCATTTATCCACAGATGTCATGTTGACATAAAAATAAGATGGTGCGTTCTTCACACAGACATATTTGGAAACCAAAGTCTTGGCAAGGTTTTAGGACAAGAGCCCATGATCCACTCAATACTCCTCATCTATCCAGCTTTTCCTCCACAGGTGTAGCTGAAGCCTCACCATGTGGTAATACATGTGGGGACCCTGGAAATCTGATCTAAACTGGCTTCATCACAAGCATAAGCCCACCACTATGAGATATCTGATTCTCATTCCTGAAGGGGAAAAAAGAAACTCTTTGGATTTTACAGAGTGAATTGTCGCTTAGACTGGTCATCCCATAAAAACTGGCCAGTGAGGTACATGTTATAAAACAGTGAGTCGGTCCCTCAGACACGGTCACCTCCTGCTCATCACAGATCCTTGAACTCAGTGTGCTTCTTCCTGCTTCCACACCTCGCCCCCAGGACAATCCTCCTGGTTGGGATGTCCCTTCTTCTCCAGTCACACTCTCACCCACCCTCAGGCCCACCCCACAGCCTGCCTGCCGTCTATAGCTGCCCGTGACTGCCGCATCCCTCACCACGGGCTCTCCGCTCCATCCTCCTATGACCAGCACCACAGAGACCGCTCTGAACCATATGTGCTGGGACACAGTTCTCAGGCCGTCATACATGTGTGTTGTCCCCAGGCAGGGTCTGAGGATGCAAACAGTCAGGGTTCACTGCTCTGTGTACACTACCTAGTATACTGTTTCATATCTGGTAGGTTCTCAATAAATGTCGGCTTATCAGTTCTTTTAAAATAACCAGGTAGAGGTTAGGGAGTATCTCAGTGGGAGAGTTCTTGCATCGCACGCACAGTCCCTGGGTTTCACCAGCAACACACAGACACATACGAACACAGACACACAGACACATACAAACACAGACACACAGACACACACACAGATACACCCACTTACAGACACACCCACATCCTAAAAAAAAAACTTATCAAGAGATCACTGATGCCAGGGCGGTGGTGGCACACACCTTTAATCCCAGCACTCGGGAGGCAGAGGCAGGCAGATCTCTGTGAGTTCGAGGCCAGTCTGGTCTACAAAGCGAGTTCCAGGAAAGGCTCCAAAGCTACAGAGAAACCCTGCTTCAAAAAACCAAAAGAGAGAGAGAGAGAGAGAGAGAGAGAGAGAGAGAGAGAGAGAGAGA
>CABHPR010143541.1:0-55819 GCA_902168415.1 Peromyscus melanophrys | reverse complement strand
GTGAAACACCCCTCCACCACCTCACAACAAGAAGCCCTCCTTCTCCGGTCAGGCTCTGCTGCAGACCAGGTCTGTTCTTCAGCAGAGGGGAGCTGGCAGAGGCTCTGCTCCAGGCCAAATGCATGGGGCCCAGGGAGAGTTCTTCACTTATGCTCTTCTCCAGGGAGACAGCTGTAATTCTGGACTTCTGGGCATGTTGCCCAACAGCCTGACATCCTGGAGATGGAGGAGGGGCCCAGCAGGCTCCAAGAAAGGAACCTGGCTTGAGGGTTTCTGGTGTGTGTAGCAGGCATCCCAGACCTGAGGAGAGGGTGGTAGTGACTGCCAAGCAAGAGGGCCTTGTATATAGAAGGTATAAAGTCTGGTCTTTACAAAGTTCCCACCTCACTGCTGCAGAAAGCTTGTAGGAATGTCAGGGGCTCCCAGGGATGATAAATGGTGGAGTACGCTGCATTTCACAACAGCAATAAAATAATTTCTTCCAAATTCCCTGATGGGAATTTCTGAGGATTTGCCCTGGTCTCCCCAGTTGGCCATGACACGTGGCCATTCAGAAGAACAGAAAACCTCAGCCCCTTCTGCCTTAATCCCTCCTCCTATGAGAGGCAAGGAAGCCAAAGCAAAAATACTAACCAAGTAAATTAAATATCATGGAGTTATTGACCCTCCCCCTCTTCATGCACTAAAGCACTTCAAATCCACCAAGGTACATGCTCCATCTCAGAATCTAAGAGAGTTGGTGTCTACTGACAATCTTATCTGCTCATGTCCACAACATCCCCTTCCAGTCTAGGTCACCAGAACCCTCATCTAGACCAGATGGATACTGAGGTTCTGTTCTCTCAACCTTTCTCTTTCAAATTCACTTCTTCTTTACCAAACTTATTTTGAGCATCACGAAGGCAATCCATGTTCACCATAGAAAATTTGAAAAATAGACACAAGAAATAATATGACCTCATGCCTTAACACTATCCTACCCCTTGGATACTAGTTGTACTTTTTCACTCATTTCTGAATTCCATTCTATTTGTCCACTTTTCCTCTCTTTTCCCACTGGATCAGGCAGTCTAGTTCCCCATCTCTGTCACTAATTATGTTGTATGCTCCATCTACCAAAGCCCACCTCCTGGATAGAATGCCAATGGAAGCTGATTGCAGCAACTTTGCTCATACCTACTACATCTGTTTTCCAATGAACTCTTTCACTGAGATCAATAATCGGGTCAGTGAATAGGAAACAGGATTCAGGTTATAAAAAATTCACATGACACACAGCTTTTTAAAACACAGCTATTACATCCCAGGAGGCAGCTCATTTGAAGAATGAGATGGACTAGCCCATCACTTCCTGTAGAGTGCTCCAACACGCAGGGAACAGAGATCCACAGCATAAAGAGGGCTAAGAATAATCAATCACGAGCTACCATTTACAGTGCGCCTACTATGCCCCAGGAATGGCTAAACTCTTACCAAAATGGCTAAACTCTTACCAAAATTATCTTCTCATCTCAGCAAGCCTGGCAAATAAAATTCTGGTCCCCAGCAATACATACAGAAAGCTAGGCTCAGACAAGTTAGACACCCAGGACCTAAGAAATAGAAGGCCCAGCTCTTTGCATCCAAACCTTTGTCCTGAGCAGTGACAAGATTTTCTGTGTATTGTTTCTGGCTGCCCCACATACCCCTTGAACTGAATTTCTTGTCATCTGGAGCAGACCACCTCTCTGGTTTTCCTAACACTCTTCTGGTTCATTGCAAGAAGCTTTGGTAAGTGAAGGAAACCCCCTTTAATCTCCCCTGCTTGCCACAATCATGACAAAATAAGACCACAGACCTGTGAAAACATGTGACCTAGTTTGCCGGCCACCAAGGTGAGGTGAGAGGGATGAGGTGTACTAATCTCAGGAATCAGGCTGAATAAAGAGCCTTGGATTCATGGTACCCTTCGAGTTTACTCTAATCACCAATTGCTGAATGACTCCCCCAACTAAGCACAAAAATAGAAATATCCATTTTATGGATGAGAAAAATAAAATTTAAAGAAGTCAAGTAACTTACCCAAAGCCGCGAGGCCAGTCATAACCAAAAAGGAACTGGCCGAATGCAGGTCTATCCAACCTCCAACCTGTGCCTTTCTACCTCACCAAGTTGCCTTTTTCATCTGGTCTCCAAAAGCCCATGGGAATAGCACAGGGTTTGGGTGAGGTCACTAAGAACACTCATCAGAAAAGTAAGATTATTTTATTCAGGGACACTGATGGAATTGCTTGCAGTTGCTGAACCACCTGCCCAGGAATCCGAATCCTGAGAAAATATCCACAGGAATGAATGTCTCAGGGACCACATATTGGAAAGGACAGTGAGGGTTAGTAAAACAAGTTCTTCTTCCAGGGCAGAGGACAGGTTATGAAAATGGCCACCTTGAGTCCTGTCCATGCAAAGCTGGACAGCATGGCTTTGCCTCCTCTCATCAAGAGGGGGATCCATTTTCCTGGACTCTGATCTGAGCTGGTTCACCCCTTGTTTTGACCAGCAGAATACAGCAGAAGAAATCCTACAAGACCACACCACAAACCAGCTAGGGAGTCTGCTCCAGGTGACAAGAAATTCTATTCAAGGGATACATCGGACAGCCAGAAATGATGCACAGAAAATCTTGTCACTGATTAGGACAAAGGTATCGGGTTGACCTCAATGTCAAGAGGTCTGGCAGCTTCTATTCTCACTCTCTCAAAACTCATCTTCAATCTTGCAAAAGGACTCAATCAAGTAGGGTAGCCTCAAAGAGAAACAGAAAGACACCCATATGACAGTCACCACTAACTGCTAGATGTACAAGTGAGCCTATATTTAACCATCCAGGCTCAGCCAAGCTGCCTAATGATTGTAGCTATGATACCTCAGGGGAGATCAACAGAAGAACTTCCTAGCAAATCCTAGAATAAATTTCATGTAAGTAAACAGCTATTTTAAGCCACAGAGCCTGCAGTATTTTGTTACACAGCAATAGGTAACTAATACATCCTTCCTTCTATTTGCTCTCACCCATTCCTCTCAGTGATGCTCATCCCCCTGTATAGTAGAAAAGTCTCCACTAGTTCTCAGTCACTCCTAGGAACCATGTCTCTTAGAAACTTCTGATAGCCACATTTATTCTCTATAAATATACTTACAATTTATATAAATGTACATTTTGTTCTTATATTTATATATTATATAAAATAGAAATGTATATTCATGCAGTGGATCCTACAAGCACAGCACTGTGCTGGCAGGCCTAGGCTATTCACAAATGTGTAAATGGAGGATTCATTCCATCCACAATGAGCATTACAAACATTCATCCACTGTTATAAATACCAATACACCAAACCCCTCAAAAGGAGAAAGAACAAAATTTGAAGTGTGCAGCCTGGTACCACATAACATGTGGCTGATGGATGGAAGTAGTTTGAGGCCCATTTTTCCAGATTGCTCTAGAAAGGATTACTCCCATGCATAGATCCATTATTGCCAAGAGCAGGAGTTGGCATAATGAATGTGGGACTGTAGAAGACTGTAAAGCATACCTTAGGCAAGACAGCTGCCATTACTTGTGCCCTGAGACTCTACAGGCTCCAAGAAACCCCAAGACTGGAGCCAAACAGGAAACAGTTTTGACTGCATAAAGCAAAACCAAGCCCAAGTGTTTCACAAGGCCTCATAAAAATGGAAGCAGTTTAGAAGCTGCTTTTATTGATCTACATTTCCTCAGTGAGCTCTCAAGAGGAAAATGTCTTCTCTCGTATATCAAACTGTTGGTCATAGTCAAGAGCTCCCTGTTCCTTTGAAAATAATTCCAAACCCATTAAATTGATGTAGGAGCTCTAACAGATCTGATGGAAACATCAGATCTAGGCTTCCAATCTCAGCCACATATTCAACAACCATGTGATTCTAGGCAAGGTAGGTATGGAGATGATAGAGTCATTATAAAAACTAAGTTGATGTAACAAGTGTCCAGTAGTCTTTCTGATATTCACTGGGTAGAAACATGTAAAGCCCATTACCTATAGTTCAACACCCTCTGTGACTCTAAGGAAAAAGAGCTCCCTTCAGCTGGGGATGGTGGTAAATGCCTATAATTCCAGACCTTGGGAGGTGGAGACAGGAGGATTCAAGACCATCTTCACTACATGGCAAGTTCAAGATCAGTTTGGGCCGGGTGGTGGTGGTGCACGCCTTTAATCCCAGCTCTTGGGAGGCAGAGGCAGGAGGATCTCTGTGAGTTCAAGGCCAGCCTGGGCTACAGAGTGAGTTCCAGGAAAGGCGCAAAGCTACACAAAGAAACCTTGTCTCAAAAAAACAAAACAAAAAAGATCAGTTTGGGCTACATGAGACTCTGTCTCAAAATATGATAAGAGCTGGTTGAAAGAAAATAATAAGGTGCCTAGAAAAAGTTTCAGGGCTCCTATGCCTTCTGTATCCATGGAATATATGTAGTCATGGATTCATTCAACCTCAGACTGGAGGTATTGTGGAGGGTGTCTTGCATATATACTGAGTGTGTAAACCTCTTTTTCTTGTCATTGTTTCCTAAACAACACAATGTACAGCTATCTACATAGCATTTATATTGTATTGGGCAATATAAGCAATCTAGTGATGATTAAAATACACAGGAAGATGGGTGGTGGTTATATGAAAATATTGTGTCCTTTTATATAAGGGACATCACAGATTTTAGAGCCTTGGAACCAATGCCCTCTGGCCCCAAAGGAAATTATACATCTACACATCAATCAGGTAGCCAAGGAAAACGGCAAGGTATTTCCTGGGAAACAAACTCTGAAATGCTCTTGGCTCAGTTTTAACCAAGTCAGCCCTGCACTCCACCCTGCATTTCCATACCCAACAATGGGCATTTGCCTCTGAGAATACTGTCTTACATTAGAACTGATTTTCATTCTCCGGTTTCTTTGGTCCTAACTTCTTTACTCCAGCAAGGCATGGAGCCCATATCCAGGCAACTGAATCCTGGGAAGAACTATCCCTGTCCTCCTCTACCTCCTACTCACTACTGATCATAACCCGCAACACACACAAACATACACATCACATGCCATAGAGAAACAGGAGGCTGAACAAAATTAACTCTCCATCAGAGACCGATCAATACCACTGATGGAGACAACATTTCACTGAATTCGAGGTGCCAGGAAACACAGAGCTCCTCCTTTCTACCTGAAGTATGCTCGTTGCTCCACATCAATTCCTAGGCTCACTTTGCTGGTAGCTGTAGATTATCCACAAGTGTTACACCAAATGCCACTAAAACCCATGGCTGGGGAAAAGTTAAAGCTGCTAACATGTCAATTGCTAGCTCAGGATTGAAGAGGGAGACTCATCCCTACCTATAAACCCTGATCTCGTACTGAGTGCCTCCCTGACCCACAAAGCCAAATCTGTTCCATCTTTTCCCTGGCATTCCAAGAGCCCAGAGAGCATGCATGCCTAGTGAAATGCAGTGTATTCCAATCTCTTGCATGGACTCTTCAGAGCTGCTCGACACTTCTATCCAAATTCTCACAAAGGGAAAGGAGAGAATTTGTTAAGTGACTGGGTGCACATGTTTGTTTACAAACACCCACATTGTTTCATTCCTAGAACATCTTCAGTTTAAGGTATTATTTCCAGTTCACACAGGAGTACGTGGAGATTCACAGAACACCCAAGATGTCACAGTCAATAAGCAGTATTTAGGTCAAGGTCCAGGTAGCTCATTCTCTACTCAAGATCCAACACTGACTGTTGCACTTTCCTAGACTGTCATCTGTACATAGCTGCTATGTTTGTAACTCAGGGACAGAGTTCATGCCTTGTCAGATGTTCCTATAGCTCCCAGCATAGTGTCATGGGTCTAGAAGCTTCAGTCATTCCCAGAGTCCTCTCCCATCAGAAGTTTGCTGGAACGGGACCCAAACCACAAGTGAGTGACAGCAGTTGCCACATCCTTCAAAGGCCACGCCTTTCCTACACTATTCAGGATGCTAGATTTTCATGGCACAAGTTAAAACCAGGAGAAAAGACATGAGAGTGGCCTGGGTAGATGGCTCCGCAGTTAAGAGCACCTACTACTCTTACAGATGATCTGAGCTTGGTCCCTAGCACTCAAGGCTAAGCTGCTCACAACAACCTATAACTACAGCTACAAGGGATCCAATCTTTCTGGGCTCTTTGGGCACTTGTGCTCATGATCACCTCTCTACACACATACAATACTTAAAAATAAAGACAACTCTAAATCCCAATAACAACAACAAAAAGATGTGAGAGAAAGCACAGAGAAATTTGGCCAGGATGTGGACAGAGTATATTCAGAGCCCTTTGCTATGAGCTCATTTTTCACCCAGGGAAAGATGATGGGAACCACTAACTTCTCCTTAAGAAGCATCCACTAGTTTCTAAGCTTAACTGATTCTATTGCAAGTCTCATTACCATTCCGGGGGTTCCCTTAACCTGTAGGTCACCACAACCTGAAGCCAGTATTCTTCATTCTTCCCTCGACTTTCCTATATTCTTTCTAACTTGGGTTCCCAGAACTTAGACAAAGGAGAGAGCCAGTTGCCAATGGCAACCAAAGCCCATTGCTTCAAACCTGGCTTCAGTTTGATTGACTTGGAGGGATAGAAATCAAGGAGGAGTCAGGGACAAGTCGTCTTCCTGTCTAATACATTGGTCTTTCTATCTAATACATTGATCTAACAGTCACCAAGCTTTGTTCTTGTGTAGCACTGACTTGCAAGGGTTCGTCAGCATCTTCTCGGCATCATTTGTTTTCCCTGCAATTCTGAAGGTAAGTAACAATGTCCTCAGGCAATAGAAACTCCCTGCAGTGGTTTTATCCCACTCTACTAGCCTCAGCGCCTCTGGAGACTGACAGACCTTCAGCAGAAAATCAGTAGAAATGTGATCTTCCTAATCCAAACCCACAGAATCACTCAGCCTTCTAGACAATGGATGATAGCAGCTCTTTAATTATCTACCATCTGAGGCCAGGGGAGCCTCCCCAAAACCAGCAGGGCCCTATAGAACATTCTAGGAAGGTGAAAGTACACTTCGCTTGCCTGGTCCAATTAGAAACTATGCTAGGCAGAGGAAAATAAACACATCTTGAACACATGAGATGTAGCTAACACATCTGAACAGATAAACTTTAAATTGTATTGTGTTGTCACGGATTTATTTATTTATTTTGAAGTATGTATATAAGTATGTGTCTGTGTTTGGGTTTGTACACATGAGTACAATGCCCACCAAGGTCAAAGAGGATGTTTGATACCCTGGAGCTAGAGTTACAAGTGGCTGTTAGCCTCCTTCCCTGTGTCACAATCTCCAGCCCCCTGTGGATGTTGGGAACTGAACTTGGGTCCTCCACAAGAACAGTAAGTGCTCTTAACCTCTGAGCCATCTCTGTGGCTCCTATTTCACAAGTTTTGCTGTTAGCAGACACCGTGGGATGATGCAGCTGCACAGTGTCCCAACCACACTTGGCTGCAAGAGTCATTGGTGATGTCTATTGCTCCGCGCAGTTCTGCAGGTCCAAGAGGATCGTGGAAATGTGCATGTTTCATCTCATCTTTCATCTTCTCCTGCCCAGATATCTGTTTGGAAAGCTCCCAAATTTATATGCTCCTCGCCCCCTGCCCCCAAATCTGTTTTCCTCTAAGACCAGCTCAGAGACATGGTGTCCGTTTAAATGCTGGGATTCTTGGCAAAACTGGTTTCCAGAAGAATCTCTTTCCCTTGTTATGTGCTGAGTGAATTCTTGGAGGGAAGGGTCTCCATGGGAGTACATCCTAAAAAGGAAGACCTTGAAATTCTGGAGACATATATTTCCTTATAAAAAGAAAAATTTATTTGTCATCTCTTTTTAAAAACCCTGGACATTAGAAAATGTAAACATACATACAAGCTTCATTTGCATTGGTATTATTTAGAGCTCTTTGGTCATCCTGACTGTTAAGAAAGCAAGTCCATGGTACTGAAACACTCATCCATCAGGCACTTAGCAAACGCCTTCTTCTAGTCACTGCTGAAGGCACGGCATTATCTTGCAGGGAGACAACATTCATCTGCTCAATATTTATTGAGCTCAAACTAGACAGCCAAAGTCCCCATCTTCATAAAACTTGCATTCCAGTAGTGGGAGGCTTACACTAACCTTGTATACAAAGAAGCACTGTCACTTCAGATAATGTAGGTTCTGTAAAGGACGTCAAAGCAGGACAGGGGATGATGACAGGATGCGAGCGCACTACCTTAGGGCTGTCAAGAAAGGTAACTTTAAGGTGGCATTTACACTAGGGCCTGAGTAAGAGGAGAGAAGCAAATAAAGCAAAGAGACATCACATGCAAAGGCCCTGAAGTGAGAACAGCCACGGCATGCTTTAGAGATGAAAGGCTGGTGAGGCCTGAGGAAAGAGGTAGGAAGAGGCAAGAGGAGAAGTCTAAAGAAGGGACAGGTTCAGATCATCCTAGAGTTCGCAGGCCACAGAAGGCATCAGAGTGCTGTTGGTAATGAAATGGGAAGACACCTGAGTATGGGGAGGTTAAATGTGAGAGATTTGTAAATAAAAATATACCATCACACACATGGGAAGAGTGAGCAAAAGTCAGTCGTTACAAAATATTGCAGGTTCTAGCTAGTAAGTCCGTAGTGCAAACAGGGATCAGGGAAGATGACCCCTCTCTGGATGATGGCATTTCAGGCATAACAGTGGATGTGGAGATGGGAAAGTCTGAAATCTAGGGTGAAATGGGGCATGTGAGAAGGACTCATGGAGGCTAGTAGGGAGGACAGGCTGGGGGAAGCTATGACAGGTGAGGGCATTCAGACACCAACTCTGGGAATAGAATGGATTTTTCTGACCACTAGTTCTTAAGTCTGTCTCTTAAAAAGTCCTAATAGTTAGAACCCAAGCCAGACCAATTACATCAAAATTCCTAAGGGGAGGAAGGTGAGCATTGACAAGAATGTACTGTAGTGTTATCCCCCACCAGGTCTGAGAACCAGAATGCAGGGACCAGATGGGTTTTAGATAAGAAGAAACAATTTTTTTACTTTCTATAGCAACATGGTCTTTTTTTAAAGATTGTATTTTGTAATACATCTAAAAGTATAATGTATTCAGGTAGCAATGACTAATTAATTATTTGCATTAGCACTGACATTGTGTACATTGGTACAAGTAAATCTACAAGTTTCCATTCCTCTTTAACGCCGCATCCTCAGGTTAATCACAGTTCTACAAGCTACAAAAAGAAGAAAGCATCAGCCCTGCAGAGTCAACAGATTCCATGGCACACCCAATTTCAGAGATATAGAAAGAGGTAGAGAAAGGTGCCAGGGCAAGAGAGGGTCAGCGGCCGAGGCCCAGCTGGAACCCAAGCTCCTCCCACCCTACCACAGTGATTCCCATTTGGACTTGGCATTTTCACAATGTGAAACAGAAAGTGAAAGACTGACCAGTTCATTTCAGAGGAAATAATAACAGAAATTCAGGGGTATATAAAGGGATGGGGATTCAAGCCAATCCAACACTGGTTTTGGCACACAACGCTTTATTTGCCCAGTTAAAGACCTCTTAAGTCATTGCTTCCTCTGATTCGTTATTTCTATAGGTTCCTACACACTGACAGTTTTGTTAACACAACACAAGTGTTCTGCGGGACAGTAGTTCTTGTTCAAGTCATTCATTCTGAGATGTAGATACATATCTTTCTCTGGCTTCCAGAAGATGGAAGAGTTAGAAAAGCCTCACAAGATGAGAGCCACTCCTGCGCCACAGAAAGCACCCACAGAACTGAAGCAGCTCCTAGAATCACACACCCATGGGCTTTCTTGAGCATGTGCTTGGAAATGTCCCGAGACTGAAGGACTGAGGGATGCTGTTTAAAGGTGTTCTAGGCAATGTAGCGTGGAGGCCATCTGCATTTACACTGCCACCTTTGAGTCCTGTGTCCAAGCTTCAGGCAACAGTTAATGGCCAACAATGTGGCTCGTCTCTATTGCTTGATAAGAGCTTTCACTTTCTACTCCTCTGGAGAAGACAGAAGAAACGTGCATGGCGATATTAGTGCTCAATCTGTGTGCAGCCACGGTTCTGCAAACTGATTCTGAACATTTAAGAGCATGAGCTATACAGAAAATTCAAAGATGTGCTTCCTGCTTCTCAGCATGACCACAAAGAAGATGAAATTTAAGCTAGACTGTCAGCTCTAAAAGCCATGACAGTCCTCAGCAGGGATAGATATCACAACTAAGAAAAACAATAACACTGACTGGGCAAGGGCTTGCTTATACAAGGGTGGAAGCAAATCTACCTGCATCAAGGAACAGGTGGCCAAAGAGCAAGACTATTGAAAGGGAAGTTTGATAGGAGGAAAACAGGGCCATAAAGAAAAGCATTTAATTGGGGCTTGCTTATAGTTTCAGAAGTTTAGTCCATTATTGTCATGGCAGAGAGCATGATGGAAGGCAGGCAGACATGGAAGTGGAGTGTTCTACATCTGAGTACTCAGGCAACAGGAAGACAGCAAGCCTCTGGGCCTGGCTTGGGCTTCTGCAACCTCAAAGTCCATCCCCAGTGACGTACTTCATCCAACAAGGCTACATCTAACCCAACAAGGCCACACCTCCTAACCCTTTCAAACAGTGCCACTCCCTAGTGACCAATCATTCAACTCTATGAGCCTATGGGGGTCATTCTTATTCACACATGCCAAGTCTCTTTTATTTTCAGTACTTCTGCAAACTCAAAAGCTAGCTTCATGAATCCATGGTTCCTTCCTGTTATATGAGTGATCTAGAAAGTTCTCTGGCAACTACCTGCCTTCTGTAGATGTTCCCACTACCCCTTTAACAGCTCCATTCTCAAGAGGTCTGCAAGAACGTCTTCTAGTCAGGGAGCTGATGTTCACAAGAAACTTCTGGCCAATATACAATTTCAGGTACTCATACCAGGATGCAAGGAAGGCAGAGGGCTTCCTCCACAACTCCCCAGATTTCACCTTCAACAGTCATAGTATCTGTTAGCAAGTGTTGTTAATACAATGTGAGTACTTCGGATGATGTTTCCCCCTATGTAGTGGTGGGGCTACGGCAGTGGTAGCAACCGCACATTCAGGGTGTACTCCTACAGTTACTCCTCATGGACCTCCTCTCACTGAGCAGGAAGATGCTTTAGGCAGACGTATTTGACAGTATTGGAAGCCATGTTTGTTTTTCACCCTCCGTGAGGAAGGCCGTCCATCTGCATGAAGGAGGTTCTCTTTTGCTAAGAAGAGAAAGGACACACCTATGAGAGTGTCCTTCCATGTTCTCAACAGTCTACCCCATTATAAATTAATCTGACTGTAGCCTTCAGAGGGCACACCCCTCTCACCTCAGGACTAAGAGTGGGTGTTTGGCTTGCCTCAGAGCAAAGGTTCATGAGACTTCAAATTTGAAATTAGATACATTAAGGCAATATGGCACCTGAACTAAAGTAGACTATTCAGACTTCAGAAAAATTTCAACTCTTGCCTTTTAATAAGGAGATAAAACTTCATGATTCTTAAGTTAAGCAGCCACAAAAGGCTGAGTCCCTAGTTCCTTCCAACTCCCACACCTTCACACCGGCTCTCCCTCCTGCCTCTCCTGTCCACTACAGCTCCGAGTCCTTCCTGACATTCCCCAGGGGCTCCAGCAAGCATCTGCTTTGTGAAGACTTCCAAGTCCCAGTTAGGAGAACTGGGACCCATCCTCCAACATGTGGAGCAAAATCCAATCAGCAGCAGCCCATAAAGAAGCAGCTCACTGTTTCCTGCCCCACACACCCTCTTAGGAAACTGACTGGCCATCAGAAACACATGAAGCCATCACATTTGAGAGCTGAGCCTCCCTCCGTGTATGACTCAAAATTGGATGGCAACAGTCTACATTTTTAAAGTTCCTCTGTATCATGCCCAGAGTGTTGGAACATCAAACACTAACAAGCTGATTAGGGGTCCATGGTATCTGGGAAGGTTTTTGTTGTCATCATTGTTTTAAGATTCTATACAAGTAACGTAAGACAGCACCTTTCTTTCTGTGCCAGGATTATTTATTTCTGTGGTTCTGGTCTTCAAACACAGCTTGGAGATGAAGGAAGGAGAAAATTGGGACGTGATACTAGGAGTTTTTTTGATGTGGATGTCATAGGTCTAGAATGAAATGATCTAGGAGGAGAGCATATGGCTCTCGGTTCTGGAAGCAAAGTCTTAGCCAGAGGACCAGGAGCTGTAATAACGGTTCTGGAAGCAAAGTCTTGGTAATAACAAAGAACATTTTTTGTTGATGTGCATAAGGCCCTAGGAGACTCACAGTTCGGTATCACACATGCAAATATATTTGTGCCCTGGTCTACTCCAATAAATAATAAACTGGGAACCAAAGAGAAGCAAGAAAAAAAAAAGGAGTAATGGCGATGGAGAGTAACTTTGAGGGCTCAACAGAGCAAGCAAACTGATCCCAGATCCTTAGGCAGAGTTTACAGTTCATTTCTATCTCAAGACTTTACTTCTAAATAAGGTAGTATTTTCAAGTTCCAGGTAGACAGGAATTTCAAGGGACATTTATTAAACTCTATACACTTCTCTTCCATCTTCAACGTATATCAAATTCAACACCTTGCTTTCACTAGATTCTGCTGGGTTTTGCCTCTAGCATCTCTTCTACTTCATGCCTGTCGCTGACCACTGAGGAGCGTGGGACATTTCTAAGGCACCCACTTCCATCTTTCCCCCATTAAACACTTCTAGATTTCATTTGTAGATGGGCTTATGAACATAGGTCAAGAAGGAAATAATGTTTAATAGTCCACAGAGAGTTCATTATTTCAAGTATCCACAGCTTCCTATTCAACCAGGAATAGCCTATGCTCTTCTCATATTCTGAACTGAACTGAGGGCACAAGGGGTCCTGCTCTCTGGGGGCTTCAGGAAAATGAGCCAGTGCACATCTACTAGAGGACAGGAAGCAAAATGAGACTAAGTAATTTGAACAGTGTAGGGCTCAAAAAGATAAGGAGGCAGATAGGCAATAGCTGGGGGAGCTGAGTGCTCAAGAAAGGTCTAGATCTGAGCTGGCGGTGCTGAGTTCAGAAGACATGTCAACCTAGGGAAAGGTGTGGAAATTTTATGGAACTTTTTGGAGACTCCACATGACCAGTTAGCTTTGCTATGGAGTGGCCCTGATCACAAATAAGACTGTACACATAACTGTTTGTTGGTATATGCCTACCTGATCCCATAGGGCCTTCAGTCCATGCCAAGAGGACTCACTAAGGAAACTTAAGCAATTGGGGAATTAGACTAAGTGGCATTCAGGGAAGCCAGACCTGGTTGGGTGTGTGTGATGAACGGCTGGGAGAAAGGGGGCTGGCAGGGAAGCCTTGGCTGAGAGCCCAGTTATGATACAGGCTCCAGGGCCAGTGCTTTTTTTTTCTCCACTGTCAGTGGCCTTGTGAAAGCCAAGTGAATCCCCATCCATGGCCGTAACCTTCAGTCAGACTCTGCAATCAATATGGCTTTCCGACATGGCTGGCGCAGGGGCCCCTGGCTGGCTGCCCTCCAAGCCCTCCTTCCCATTAATGTGATGAGTAGCAGAGGGCATGTCAGGGAGAGTTTTCAGTGAATTCCAGGAATGGAGAGCCCCCGCTCCCCGCAAAAGACAAAGAGGAGCTCAGGAGTGCTTTGTAAATCAACCCATGAACGCCTCTGGAAGACAATGGCCCCTACAGAAAGGACAGATGGGCCATCTCAGTTCAGATCCTGATTCTCCCATACTGCATGAGTATTCCAGAGGTAACCAAGAGTTCCTCGGCTTGGGCACAGTTTTATACCAGATAAAACCAATTACTGTCGCCCTGTTAAACCAGGTGCTTTCAGAAACAGATGGGCTGACTCCCCCTTCAGACTCGCATCTCATTTCTTCTTCGATCACTAGACACAGGCCAATGAGGTTGTAGCACATTCCTATCTCTCCATGTGAAAGAGGCACAAAGGGGGCAGAAACAAATCTAGACATTGATGGGCAGACCTCTCTTTGAATTTCACAGGCACATCTTTCAGCATAGGCTCTCACCAGAGGAAGGTGAGCACAGAAGAAGCTCTGAGAAGATGAAGATGGCTGACTTCCATCTCTCTTCTCCTTAAAAATGTCTTGCGCACCTTCATGAGGGCCCAAGCCCCATATACACAGCCCTGCAGCCCAATGCTTCTGCAGCAGAAGGGTCAAAGCAGGGTTTTTGGACTGTGCTAAGACAAAATGGAGCAGAGCCACATTCCCCACTTTCTCTCCAGTGCTGTGAAGGTTCATGCCTCACAGAAGCAGAGACATGGGAGAGCAGCCACAACGAAGACCACCTCCTCCACGTTGGTCTCACTGTGGCTCTCAGTGTAAGCTGAAAGACATGGCAACTCCCTCCTCTGTACTGCACAGGAGGTACAGACAGATGATCTCTTTATCCTAAAATGAAGCTTCCTCTGTGTAACTTCTTAATGGTATTTACATATTGACTCTGACTCACACGTCTGATCTGGAAAGGTTTTATTAACAAAACTCCCCATCTTAACCCATTCTCTTGGGATTCATGGCTTTGGCCCAAAGGACATTTTGACTATTTCCACATTACCTTAAATCCCGACACTGATTAAAGTTTCATGACAAGCACATTCACAGACTCCACAGGAAACTCATGAAATCTCTGGAAAAGAATTGGTGGATTGGGAAGCAAAAGGAGGCTTCATCTCCATGGAGCAAGGTCTGGAATCCGGGACCTTATGGCACCACTGCCTGTGTGACCCCACTATTGGCATCCTCAGTGCCCAGTTGCCCATCCATGGGAGGAAGCTTCACACCCAGCACCATGCTTCATTCTCCCCCATCTTCGACATCTCACGATTGTAAAAGCTGTTTAAAAATATCTCCAGGGAGAGAAATCGCACAGTTTATTTAGTCGTAAGAAGACTGGATTGATGATATCCAGTATCTCTTAGCTCTGTAAGTCTATGATTCTACTATACACAATGGTTTTTAAATGTGCAGTGATGTAAAAATTAAAACAAACCAACTGTCCTTTTAAATGTCTATTTTTAAAGAATAGAAGTTAAGGAGTCTTGAACTCTCCAGATATTCAGTATATACATTATTATCATTACTTTTAATTTAGGTTCTTGTTTTTTTTTGCCCAAATGAATGGATGAGATCAAAGTTATACAACATCTGGGTTGTCAAAGACTCATGACAATTAAGATTGCTTTCTTTCATGATTAAAATAAAGCATGCTAATTATGGTGGCACTATTATCTTAACATGAAGCATAACTTCATGTCACTTATGTTTTATTACATTTATTTATGCATATATGTATATGTGTGGAAATCAGAGGACAACTTACAGGAGTCAGTTTCTCCTTCTGTGTGGGTCCTAGGTATCAATCACACTTACGTCCTCACACTTGGTGACAAGCACTTCCACCCACTGGGCCACCCCACCAGCCCTCACTGGTATATTTTTCTTTGTTGGGTATGTGGAGAAGCAATAATCTCAACATATATATGGCTTTATAAAAAGAAAATATTTCTTTCCAGACAGTACATCACTCTGGGGTTTGAGTCCAGGCTCTGGGATAGCAGAGAAATATCTCAAGACCCTTAAGAAACCCAGGGAGTGGTGGCTGAATGAGAATGCCCCTCTCATAGGTTCATATATTTGCATGCTCAGTGCCCAGTTGATGAAATGTTTAGGAAGGATTAGGAGGTGTGGCCTTGTTGGAGTAGATGAGGCCTTGCTGGGGGAGGTATGTCACTGGAAGTAGGCTTTGAGGTATCAAAAGCCCATGTTGGGACCAGTGCCTGTCTGTCTGTCTCTGTCTGTCTCTCTCTCTCTGCCTGATGCCTGTGGATCAAGATGTAAAGCTCTCAACTCCTCTCCAGCACATATGTACCTGCATGCCACCACACTCCTTGCCATGATAACAGACTAAGCCTCGGAAACTGTAGGCCAGCCTCAAATTAAATGCTTCCTTTCATAAGAGTTGCCTTGGTCATGGTGTCTCTTCATGGCAATAGAACGGTGACTAACACATGGAGCTTCAGCGGGCACTCAGTTGAGACATATTACTACATAAAACTTACTATCTATGTTGGAATCATCTCAGTTAAAAAGACATGGAGCAGCTCAAGTCCTATTAAGGTACAAAGTGGGGGAGAATAGGGGACTAGGGGATGGCTCAGAATTTATCAGCACTTGCTGCTCAATTATGAGGACTGGATGCTAGTACTCACATATGCCTGTAACTCCAGCTCTGAGGGACCTCATGCCCTTTTCTGTCCTCCATACATGCATGGACCAGGATGCACACACATATACACATATGGGAGTGGGACGTGAGGTGATACATATATGCACAAGCACATACATACACAAATAAATATATCTTTAATAAAAAGTGGTTGAGATTCAATCAAAACCTTATGGCAGGGAATAGGGAAGCAAGTGTGGAGCTCAGGGGATCAAACATTGGTATGGTTTTTAGACCATCACTTAGCATTCTCAATGTTCTCAATATTCACAAAGTGCTAGCATACAGAGAGTGCTCAGTTGTGCTTTCTGAGCAAACGGACGCTTATAAAGAAGCAATTTCTCCAATGAGGTTTGCTTACTGAACAATGCTTTCCATTAAGGCTTTGGGTGAGCCTCGGGAGAGGTGAGCAGAGGCAGAAGGCAGTTAAAGTTAAAGGTGCCATTTACAACCTTTAACTTAGGAAATATTGCAAAGAGCTACACTACCAGGCAGGAGAAGACTCTCCAGGAGTTGTCCCTATCATTGAAGTCAGACAGCATCCTTGGAAAGGGGTGTTCATCCATCTGAGGAACCCCTACCTTAGCAGATCCCAGATCCAACTACTTTAGACTTGTCAAACACCTGAAAGATGTCAAGTTGCTAGACACATCTGGACACACACAAAAGCTCCCCACCAAGTAATTAAAATAAGCAGGATCTTAAAGGCGCTAGGCATCTAATTCCTGACACTCATATCAGGCAGATGGGATAAACCCCACAAAATGGGCAGAAGCCAAGCCTATCTGCAGAGAGAGTTCCCCCTGACTGCTTTGGATGATAAAGTAAAAATTCCTTGCTGATGAATCTCATGAAAAAATGTATTTAATTGGAAAGTAAGTATTGTGCTCCTTTACATTCTCACTTCTAATGATGCATGTTTGGGGCTTTTTGTTGTTTTGTTTTAGTTTTGGAGTTTGTTTATTTGGAAGTTTTTTGTTGTTTTGTTTTGTTTTCTTTGAGGTGATATTTTTCTATATTGCTCATGCTTCAAGTTAGACTTGAACTCCGAGGCTCAACTGATCCTCCGACCGTGGTATTTCAAGTAGCTGGAACTATTAGGCAAGAACCAGCATACAGAAAATCCATCTTCTAATAGAGGACAATGTATTAATTGTTTGGCCTATTGATGGGTGTTGATATCATGATTCTATTGCAGTTATTTTACTAGAAGAAGTCATGGACCAATGGATTTTCTATGTGGGAACTTTCTGGACCTCTGATCATACCCTGGCCTTTCTCAGTCACCCATGCCTATGCCGAGAGACTATCACTTGTTTAGTATAATCAAACTCAGTAAGTTGCTCAGTGCTTCCAAACAGACTCACACACTTACAGTCCTTTTATTTGTGATAAAGGTGCCACTACAGTGCTCTGGGAAAGTGATGGTCCTTAAGTCCACTACTAATTAAATAGGAAGAAAAAAAAACCTCTCTCAACAATATAAAATGCACTTCAAAACTGATTACTGATCCAAATGTGAAAACTAAAACAAAAAATATTTCTATTAAAATAACTCAGGACATAGCCTTCTTAAATAGGACAGAGTATACTATCTGGAAGAGTAAAGGATGATAAATTATATTTTATTAAAATAAATAGCATTACACCTATCTAAATACACCATAAAGAGGAACAGGAGAAAATATTCAAAATATATACAATCCATAAAAAACTCATGTGCACAACATAAAATGAAAACTCCCACAAACCAGTAATAAAAAAAAAGGCAAATAATTCAACCAAAGAAGATGGCCAAACGGCCAGTAAATATTTAGAAAGCAGCCTCTAGACCTCATTAGTACCAGGGAAATGCAAAAAAGAAAGCAAGCCACCCATGTGTGACACGAACACCCGTGGAGTGGGGGCGCTCAAATGAAAAAGACAAGTGGTGGCCACTGCTGTCACAGGTAATATTGGGAAGTCTCCTACCTGCTGGGGGCGCTGTAGGCACTACAACTTGTGAGAGACTACTCCCCGGGATCTACCAAAGCTGGCGCATCTGTGGCTTCATAGTTTCTCTTTTATACTCCCAAAGTTAGATGTACATGTTCATCAACAGAAATCTGCAAGCACCTTACACAGCAAAATGTACAAATAAGTTTTGGCATATTTATACCAAATATGGAATAGCACAGGAAAGGCCAGTGACCTGCTACATAGTATCGATTAATCTCACACACATAATGTTGAACGACAACAAAAAAAAAATCAGTAGAGATGGAAATGAAATCATATGTACTTCAAGATTGCATTTCTGTGATATTTCAGAACAAGCAAATATCTATGGTGAAGTTGCCACAGAGATGGCTCTGGAGAGGAAGAGGTGTACAGAGGGGACATTTGGGGGACAGTGTACTGGGGTGCTAGCACTGCTCTGCATACTGGCTGTCAGGTGTGCTTACTGTGAACAGTTTCATCAGAGTTCACAGATTTGAACACTTTTCTGCATTTTGTACTTCAGTAAAAAGTTTATAATATATAGAAAATATAAACATACAATAAATTTAAAGAAACAAGTGTCTATGGGGGAAATCTCGGAAAACTGTCATGTAAATCCGGGCTTACTAAATGAACAAAATTGACAGCTTCTGAGTATTCCCAGGTTTCTTTTCGACAATGAAATCTTGCCTTTTGATTTATTTATGACATATGACCCTCTTTCAAAAAGAATTTGAAGCCACAGTCTTATTTATTGAACACAAATACATTACAGGCTTTTTAGTTTTTTACTGGAAGCTTTTGGGACATCAAAACTGTTCAGTTTTGCTTAGTTTACTTTTACTTTTTTCCCATGTTAATATTGAGAATTTAAGTACCATTTTTTCTTGGCTAACACCATCTCATAAAGATTAACAACCCTAATATTTACATAACTAGCAGAGAAATTAAGCTGAACACAGAAATTGAGCAGAACACAGTCTACCTAGTCAGGATCTGTGGACAGCTTTAGCCAGTGACTGTAGTTCAGGTCTAACAGTCTTGTGCTCCTTGGGAAGGAAAAAAAAAAAAAAAAGATCGAGTAATTATCTCAATAATGTAAGCCAAGAAAGATGGCCACACTACTCAGGAATAAGAGGGGCCACATAGACTAAGTCTGCCCCTCATGAAATGGAGCCCAGCTGGTCAGAAAGAAATGGCATTTCTACTCTGATGTGTTTACTGGCTTTCAGCCCTTCTGGAAGGCTTTTCAGGGGACAAGACCATTCTCTCACATTTGTATAATGTCTCAGGGCTTACCAACTCTCCTAGATTCATACTAACCCTAAAAAGGAAATGCAGAAGGTTGTTGTTCTTGCTTGTTATTATGGTGGGGGTGGGGGTGGAAACACTGAAGCTCCCGTGCTGACAGACAGAAGGCCACGTGGCTGGTAAGTCCCTCAAAACACAAGGCCAGAGCACATTCTGCCTGGTGCTTTATCCTCTGCCATGAGGTTCCCTGGCTTTCCTCGGGTCCTTGATAGGAATGTAAGCCCAAAACATAAAGAAAAGTAGGCTAGTATTACTAGACATTGGGTACTAGGCAAGCGGCAAACAGTGCCACAGTTCAAGGGTAGGCTTCTCCTTTGGGATCACGCCTCACTGAAGCACGCAGAAAGGCATGGGTACAGGTAAGCACCGTTTGAATGCTTGTCAGACTCTACTTCAGGAAGGTTCCGTCAGCCATGGTGGAAATCCTTACCATCCCGGCAGGCTCTCCCACAGAGTGGGAATGGAAATCTGTGGGTCACAGCGATAGCATTCTGAAATCTGCTCACAGACACAGTAGGCTTGGGGTCCTGCTAGAGGTAGTGTGCTGCCCATACTTCAGAGCCCAGCAGGAGTGTCTCTGAACTGTGGTTCTACTTTCCACTTGACTGTACCTCAGAACGAGTTCCTTCTCTGCTCCAAGTATCAGTTTCTCTGGGCACGACATAACAGTGATAAACCAGGTGTGACGGTACAAGCCATCTCAGCATTCAGGAGGCAGAGGCAGGAAGATTGTGAGTTCAAAGCCAGCCTGGGATACTTAGTGGGTAGCCTGTCTCCATCTGTCTGTCTTGTTTGTCTGTCTCTCTCTATCTCTATCTCTGTCTCTGTCTCTTTTTCTGTCTCTCTCTCTCACACACACATATACACACACAAAGATAATACCCACCCATCAAAGTCATTGTAAAAATAATAAAATATCGTGGCATATAGTAGGTAATAAATTTTAATCCTTTCTAGCCTTACCATAGGGTTTCCTCTGAGTGTTAAAAACAAACAAACATACATGAGATTAATATTTTGTGTCTTCCTTTTCAGATAAAACGAAAGAAAGGCATATATCATTTAAATTTATTCTACGTATGAATACAGGATAATAATGTATGAATACACAATAGCCTTGGTTGGTGTAATGTAAAGGCCTGCCTCCTCCATGTTTCTTCCTTTTTCACACAGAATTAATCTGATTAACTCAATGCATGCTTTCCTTTCCTGGGATAGAAACTGCAATAATCTTCTCCTTAATTTCAATAATTGATTAAAATGGCAAATATCTGTCACCTACAGAACCCACCTCTCTAGGTCTGATGTTGCCACATACTGCCTGAAAGAAAACACAAGTGTCAATTTCCAGGTTCACTTCAGATGTTCCCTGGACAGACGAGTCACACAGAGAAGGGTTTTGGTGTTTTATTTTTACTACAGTATATATTTATTGGGGGGGGGGTGCATGCCACAACACAGGTGTTGGGGTTAGAGGATGACTTGTGGGAGTCTGTTCTCTTCTTCCACCATGCGGGTGCCAGGGATCCAACTCAGGTCAGCTTGGCAGCCCTTTACCCACTGAGCCATCCTACCAGCCCAGTAAGGGGTTCTTTATCTGGCTTCCTAAAACTTTTCTCTCAAAAAGCACACCATCTTGGCAAAGTCTACAGCTGTTCTTCTGTAACAATGTTCTGCTGAAGCTTGTAATCCCACAAATAACCCCCACACCCAGACCTGGCCTGTCCTTCTAGCTGTCCCTTTCTGTCCACGGCTGCATGTTCTGAGAATCTTCAACACAAGAGACTTCCATAGGAAGCCACAGGGTTTAATACCAAACAAGTTCAAGAATCATTTCCATTACATTCTTGATGGCCTTCTGCTATTGACTAAACACTTCCAGCCATAACCATTCCCCTTTGTTGAATGGTTGCCTCCATAACAGGCTGCAATGTCTTCACTTCTGTCTACCCCACCCCCCACCCCACACACGTCTAGTCCCAGCGGTGCCCTCCAGAGCACTAAGAGATGGGTAAATCTTGCCCCTCCTCCACAATGGAGGCCCAGCAATCTGGAAGGAAACCCTTCTGCTTGTAAGCATGCTTCATTGAACCAAGTATTCAATACAAAGCATTTGTTGAGAACAAACCATGTGCATCATACTGCTACAGCCTAAGTAACGTGATATTCATATACAACGGTCTCATACTAGTCCCCGAGAACTTCTGGATGTGACCTGGCTTCTAGAATAGCCCACTTCTTCTGCCCCTAGATACATCCTTGATTCTTCTCTTGAAATATGGAAGACAAAAAGTGATGGGTAAGTCTCCACACTAGACCTATGTCCATTTCCTAGTTTCACTAGGGTACCATTGTTGAGTAAAGTGTTAACAGTAAGGCATGCTGGGTAAAGGGTACATGGGGCTTCCCCAGATGTTTCTTTGAACTTCCCAGGGAACCTAATTATTTCAGTTTTTAAAAAAAGATTTTAAATAGGTAGATGAGATTTCAGTGACAGTTCAAAGCCTAAGAAAAGGCCTAACCTGGATGAGTCTACCCACTCCAATACTTCTGGAAATGTGCACAGAAAAAAAAAAAAACCTGAAAGCAGAAACTTCTATACAAAGGCTCACACTCCACCCTCCCTCAGAGAATTTGTCATCCAGTGCTCCGTAAGTCGGACTATGTGTAGGGCCTGCTCCTCATTCCAATTCTGGACTATCTGGAAGCTCAGTCCATATTGTCCATGCTCCCTGTGGCCTGGAGGGTCTACCTGGGTGGGCCTTAGAATCCAACATACTTGGCACCAAAATACGGGCCACCACTTCCTGGCTATGTTAGCCTGGGCACATCATTTGCCCTCTTCAAGCCCTTGCAAAAGAGGGCTGGCATGGGAGACCAGCTCTCACATTTATTTACCCTAGAGACTCTTGAGGAATGAGGAATAAGAGCCTTAGGTAGAAATAAAGAGGAGAGAGAAAGAGAGAGAAATGCAGGATAGCCTTGGGTGGGCCTGGGTCCTTATCCACCAGTCCAAAACTTTATTCCAAAGGGCTTTTTATGACAATGCCAAGGAGAGGAGCTAGATACAGCCAAGTGTAGACCCTTCCAAACACCTGGTACTCAGGCCCGTGGTCCAATCAATCTCGTATGTAGTCTTGCTGGGTACAGCCACTAGGAAACCTAGATGGGTTGCAAGAGGCTGGTGGCGAGCACTGCTATCAATATGTTGTAGAAACAGTCAATAAATAAAGTACTTAATATAAAACTCACAAGAAGGCCCAGCACCCACCAAAATGTTTGTGGCCCTGGAACTTCATGCAGGAAAAGGTCTATGTTTTCAGGACACACTCTATTTGCTTTTCAGTGACAGGTAATCTGTCTTTCCCCATATTCTGGCACCTCCCCAGCCTGCCAAGACACCTCTGATTTCCAGTTACTCCAACCCAGGGCTCCTCGACCTATCTTCAATGAATTACCAGTTTGAATTTTTATGTTTTTTTTCTTTTATTGCAATCTGTCATCAACTAATACTTTAGGAAAAAAAATTAAATTAGCTGTTAGAGAAGTTTAATTTTAAAAACAACATGCAAGCTCTAATTTTTTAATTTTTAGATTCCACTGACACGTTACTTTGCAAACGGGTATGACGTTTCTAAATGCAGCCTTTCCATTTCTGTCGTCCTCACCACGAGCTGGCAACGAGCATTTGGCAGAGCTCTGCAGTGGACGGAGAGCTCTGTTAGGCAGCTCCTTTCTCCAAGCTCCTAAGAGTCAGGGGAATTCAAGAACCCAGCTTTTAAGTCCCTGTGCTTTGCATCCTGACTTTAATTCCTCACTTAGATTTCAAACTCTCTGAGTGTGAGGACTGTATCCACTGGGCCTAGCATATAACCAGACGCCTCATGGGAGCTTAATTATCTGCTGACAACCTAAAGATTTAAACAGACGTATTATTTACTTTTACCTTTTCACAGTTTAGACAACTTAATGGGTGCATTCGTAAAGACCTGCCCCAGGAGAACATTCTGTCCCTCACATGCCTCCTTGTTTGTCTGAGTCTCGTCTCTATTTTTTTCCCACCCCTGGTTTCATCTCCACTTAACTGCAATGCACAGACATGGTCACTGCTTCTTTTCTACAGAGGGAAAAGACAGAATAATTTGCAGAAAGTGCCATTCATCAGAAAAGTCAACTTCTGGCTCGCTAGATAAACACACAAGGAAATGGAAGAGCTTCTATTAATTTACTTCCTAGGGATGCCATCCAGCTAATCTCTCGTTTTCTCTCCAACACTGGCACATGATGGCCGCTCAACATGATGGCTGCATCTGTGTGAAGGGGCACAGAGTGCCAGCAAGTCACCTCTTCAGTCATGTTACTGGCAATGTATGAGCATCTGTGACCAAAATGGGGCAGTAAATGGCACTGACCCAGGATGGGCTTCAGGTTCCCCAGGGAGGATGCCTATTCTGGCTGAACAGTAAAGCTTTTAAAATACTCATGTCTGTACCTCAGACCCGGAAATCATTTGACGTGAGTAGTCTAGGAGTGCCCGGGCATCAGTATTTTTCATGTCCCTCAGAAAAATTCCAGCGTGCAGCAGTATGAAAAAGTACCGACTTAGAACCCGCTCTTCCATATGGGCACTCAGCAGAGGTCCTTAGATGTGTGATCAGTAGACAAACGACTGGACTGACAGGGAGCAGTTGAGGCAAACAGGAAGCTGGTCTTGATTCCTGTCTCCTCACACCCCTCCACCAGCTGCTCTTCTCCCAAGGGTTAGCCTCAAGCTCCAGCCAGCATGCACGCAAGAAAGCACAAATTTACCTCATCTTTGCCTTTTTCTCCAACTGGGAAACTTTTGGGCTTACTGAAATACACACCCAGAAGACCCCCAAGCCTCACTGGTCTCTGCTCACACAGGATAGGAACACTTTATCTTATTTACTTCTTGCTAATCTAAAGGCTGTTCATCGACTGTTTTTCTGGAGGCCCCGAAGTTCAAGATGCTGTCTGAGACTGCAGACTTCCAGAGGCCAGAGGCCAAGGAATGGGGGATGAGATGATAGCTGCCTACTGAGGGCAGGTATAGGTAACAAACACATAGACCACCCATGTCAAGGCACAAGGAAGGCTTGACCGAACTCATTAGTTCCACCAGCAGCAACACGTGCTTGGGGCTGTCCTAGCTTCTGACCTCTGAATGCATCCTGGGTTACTGTTATTTTTGGCTGTCCGAGGCCCCACCCCCAGTGCTTGCATGACCTGGAGGAGCCCCTGAATTTGTCATTCTTCCTCTTCATCCTGGCCTTCCCACTCCTTGAGTCGCATACTGAGCTAATTTGGATGCTGTGTGGGGCTGTTTAGAAGGAGAGGAACACAAGGCAGCTGGGGAATCAGTTGTGAAATCCAACACATTTTTTAAGGTGGAAAAAAAAAAGAAGAAGAAGAAGAAAAAAGAAAATGCATTAGATTCTGGGAAAGCACTCTCAACCAGACACTCCTCGGGTCTCCCCTTCCTACCCACCTGATAGTTTTAATTGTTCGGATGATTTGTCCTACAACAGAAAATTGTTCTCATTTATTCAGGATATCTGCCCTGCATTAAAAAACAGTTTGAAGCCACAGACTTCCTTGCTGAACACACAGTTTAGAATTTTTCAGTCATCACTTGGAAGCCTTAAGAACATCGAGACTGCTAAATTTTGCTTGTTTTATTCCCCCAACCCAGCCTGCCTGCATATTGATGATGCCCTATCACCAGCCTTAACAGGCATTTTCTGGGTAATTTTGCCTCTACACTCAAGTAGAAAAGGACCCTTGTTTCTTAGCACTCCGTTAGACTCTATTGGTGGTTCCCTCCTACAGTTCTCACAATTCATGAGCTAAACTTTGGGCTCTACTCAGGTCAGCCCTCTTGGAAGGAGATTCAAACCCAGGAAATGTGACATCAGTGCTCACAGAAGTTCATCTTCCTCTGACAGCAAGCTCTATGTAACACCAAAGGATAAAAAACCATCTGACCCACTCTCTTTAGACCACCTCCTTGTCAATGCAGGACTCAAGAAGTTCCAATTGACTGGCACCTTCCTCATGACTCAACAAACTGTGTGGCTTGCCTGAACCATCAGCTTGCAGAAAAGAGGGTATAAACATGGTCACCATCCACATGCAGGCAGATATGAGGACACACACGCCTCCTCTCAGGCAGCCAATGAAAGGGAGGAGAGTGGCATCCAGCCCAAAAAGATGACCTGCAGACTATCTGAAAGTCCCTACTAACACTTCCCCTTCCCAGAAACACCTCTCAACTGTAGGAATTCTGAGAAAATGACTCATTCATTCACCATCAAAGGGCATGCATTAAATACCTAGCACGTGCCATGCCCCTTACTAAGACCTGGACCAGGGTCTGGGGACAGCAGTATGAACATAGCAGCCCCAGTTCCTATCTTCATAAAGCCAACTGCTAGAGAGGAGCAAGACGGGGGTTCCACGGCCTCTGTGTGGTAACAGAACCTCCTGACACACTACCTTAAATTTAGAGCTGAGGCACTTTTGTGGGAGGAGAAGGAGGAGTATAGGAAACCAAACCGGTTGCTATGCAACCATGATGATTTATTCTTAGCCAGAGCAGGAAGAGCAGCATGGAGCAGGGAAAGCGGCATGGCGGCGCAGGAGTGGGTGGGGGGTGGAGCCCGGTATGGGGGAGGCTGGAGGAGGACAGAGGGGGAGGCAAAGTGGTGCACAGCAGTGCTGAGGCTGCACCTGCAGCCCTCACCCCAAGAGGCTCTCTCAAATGGATGTACCACAGCATCTGCTCTCTGGAGGCAGTGAGGAGACTGTGGGGACAGCCACCAGGAACCACAGAAAAGCCCTTGTTTGGAAACTTAAAATTAACCTTCAGGTATAAGTAGACCTGTATCAAATACCAAAAAGGGACAAATAGTATAAGGTTAAACATAAGAGCCCACCACCAGGGAACAGGACTCACATACATAGAAACATTTGGCCAACAATATTTCCAAAGCTCCTCCTCCAGGGTCATTGTCACCTGCAGCAGAATGGGGAGGAGGTGACAGCCCCTTGCTGAAGGAATACACGTGCCAGTGGTATGCAGGGGACAGCTCAGGGATGACAGACATCACTGTGACCTGGTGTTGGGAGCAAGACCTGGCTCATCACTGGGCCTGTTTGGGAAGCGTATGGCAAGTTAACTGCACACCTCAGAGGTCAGGAGCCTGACCTCTAAATGGAGAGACCCACACCGAGCAAGCCTTCACATGCAACACTTGTCTTTGACATTGTACACACACTACAGGGTTTGGGTGAGTGCAGAGCGGAGTGTCCTGTGGACTACTTGGGAAGGGCTGCCTGGACTACTTGGGAAGGGCTGCCTGGAAGAGGCGGGGCTGAGAACAGTGGGGCAGGGAAACTGCTAACACCACTACACTACGGCTGAGGGCCTGTTTTGTGCCTCGATGGCAGTGTTTCTCCATTTTCATACTTGAAATAGCCAGGGCCTCAGGAAGGCTGGGTAACTTGCTCAAAGCTGCACTGCCGAGATGAGGTAGGAACCCAGAGCTGCACAGCGTCCACTAGCCTGTGCTGCTGCTCTGAGACACTGAGTAGACAGGAAAGGGAGGTGTGAGCAGAGACCTGGGGGGGGGGGGGGGACATGTACAAAGGTGCTGAAAAGAGGCAGGGTTAACAACAGAAGAGTGCTGAGTGAGGACCAGCTATGACCAAAAGGAGAGAGCCATGAACAGAAAGAATGGGACCCGGGTGGTCAGTGACCAACATCTGTCACGCACTAGGTGCTACAGAAGGCAATGGTATATGAAACAGACTTTGGCTTGAATCAATTTATGACCAGGAAGATAAAATGTGAAAATTAATAATTAGTGAGGCACTACAGAAAGGATCAAACAAGGTATACAAAAACAAATCGTAATGCTGTTTAAATGGTGGGTGGCTGCTTCCAAACATGGTGCCATCGGGGGTTGGACCTGGACCTGGTGGATTCAGGCTGAAGATGTGTAGGAGATGAGAATAAAGGTAGAGGCTGCTGGAAGACCACTCTGCTTGGAGGTGGGCCTCTGAAGCAGTCCAGAGAAGCTGAGCTGGTAGAATGCACAGCTTCAGCTGTAGGTGAGGACTCCAGGCTTCAGCCAGAGGCTGTGGCAACCCACTGACTGCTGAGCCAAGAAGATAGATGGCTAAGGAGGGAGGGGATGAAGTAGAGGGAAAGAGTGACACTCTGAGCCCAGGAATGGACATGTGGCAAGAGATGACGACAGCCTGAATTTGCGGGTAGCACTGGGGGTGGCATGGATACCTGGACTCCCAGGTATCCCTAGAACAAGCAGGCAAGTCTTGCTTTTTGGGGAGAATAAAATTCATCAAGTCTCAAGAGAATGAGGATGCCATATTCAGAATGAGAAAAGCCCAGGAAAAATAATAATGGGGGAGTGGGCTGTAATGAGGCAGACGAGTTCCACTTTACAACTCGGCTTAAGGTTCCTCCAGGACACGGCATGCAAAACAAACCATAATTCAGCCTAAATGGGTGAGTGGTGCTTCCCAGTGCAGTGCCACAGGGGACTCTCAGGACAGGAATTAGACCGTGAGTCACTCCATGTGAAACAGCTCTGAATCTCAGGACAAGCAAGGCAAGGTTGCAGGAACAGGAGATGGGTCAGTTGTCACCCAGGGTGATGCAAGCCCTCCCGTGCTCCCTCAGCCCCCAGGGAAGATGGGAGGGCTGCTGTGTGACCTGGGAACTGTATGTTCTCTTAAGACAATTCACAAGGACTCAAGCAGACTCTCAGAGCCAGCACTCGGTTATTCCCACTGAGTGAGGCTCGTGGGTACAGCCTAGGAAGAGTCCACTTTCTATTCCAAGTACCTATTCCTGCTGTGCTATCGTGTGGACTATGGGGAGCCAGGTACCTAATGTCTTGGTGTATTGCAAAGGATAAGACAGAGGAGTCAGGAGGACTAGGGTGAAAGGCATAGCTGTTCCACCTCGCTGAGTGTGGGAAACCATCAACCTCTTTGAAAAGCAGACACATGCTAAACACCTAGCATAGCGCAGGACATCGGCTGTGCCAGAAAAATTTTGATCACCCCAGGGAGGACCTTCCCTGCTATCCACTTCTTGTTGATACAGTTTGTCCACCAAATACCTGTAAGCTATATTCCCTGAGACAGCACAAAAAAAATGTGATTCTCTTCTGCCTGCTACGTGTTGATCATGATTCACCTGATCAGCTGGTTTGGGGACACCCGGAAACTGAATTCCTCCTCAAAGTTTGAAAGAAATGAAGAACTCATCTATAAATACAGCCTGGGGCCCCGCATGTCACCTTTACCTGCCAGGCAGTGGCGGTTGAAATTTCACCATTAGAGGTTTGTTTCCTTGGCTTAGCATGCTCCCTTTACCTTACAAACTCTTCGGTGAGGAAGAGCCCAGTAAGCTGTTAACACTCACCAGCAAAGAGCATCAGATGCCTGCAGGAGCAAGCGTTTTCATGGTCGGGAAAGGAGGGCATTTTAGAGCTGGAATCACTGGCTCTATTTGGGTAGCTGTTGAAGTATGAAATCAGGGGAACAAGGGACTGGGTCCCTTGATCACCAGATGAGAGGGTGGCACGGAAGAAATAATCCTCCTGGCTGCAAATAATAGAGACCAAGGTATATACCAGGAGAGACCATGATCAGAAACTGGGAAGCATGTTGAGACGGTGCAGAACTACACCCCCCCCCCCCATGGCCTACCTATGCATCCCATGTCCCCCCCTCTTTCCCAAAACTCCCTTCGGAGATGACCACAGCCTCTTGATATCCAAACCCAAGACTTGGTTTCATCCCCACTCCTCAGCTCGGATGCCTTTGTCCCCTGCAAACTTTTGCATGAGAGGGGCCCTGGCTTCCCTCCAATGTCTTAACCCCTCCTGTGTTCCCCCTTATTATACCCTAAAGCTTTGTCTTGCCTCTCCACTGCACCCCCACCCCATCCCTCCCAGAGCGGAGGGACACTATCCAGCAGTCCTCACCAAGAAGAGAGGAGTGGCTCTTAGAGGGCCTGAGGCACGGCTGGTGCCTAATGATCTGCAGATGGAATAAAGGAAGCTAATGCATTAGAACACTGGCCCTGGAGTGACTCAAGAGGCTCACACCACAGGAAGCCCCACAAGGCACAGCACTTGGTTCTGTTTCTGAAGGAGCTTCCCTTACTCAACACATCTGCCCTGACTGACACACAGCACCCACATGGCATGCTTCTGCAGAGAACAACTCACGGGGCATGCCTCTGCCCCTCATTACGCTGCTCCTCAGTATCCTAGGAGACAGAAGGCTCACAAAGGAAAAAGAAGTGTTCTGAGCCCCTCAGCTGGCTCCTTGGTGGAGGGAAAGCTCTTCTCTGCTACAAAGGGACTCCGTTGTGACCCCTTGCTAAAGACATTGCTACATTCCTCTGACCCCATGTATCAATTATCTTCACAAAACACTCTTTCACATCTGTATGACAGGTTCCATGACAAACAGAGACATGGGCAAGGTACGAGAACAAGCATGCTCCCTCTGGTTAACCTCCTTCCTTCCCCCAGCAGAAGCACCAGGAAGAATGCTGTGTTCCCCATGGCAGCTTTCTGAGGACCTAAGCCAGAGCCAGGAGACACACATCAGGCCCCTGACTTCCATCAGCACCACCTCCTGCATCCCAGTTCACGCTGGTAACTGGGAAAGGCTTCGGGGACTTCAAAGGAGGGGGAGGCAGGTGGATGCACGAGGCAGGTGGAGGGAAAAAAACCGAAGGAGGAGGAAGAACTTGAGGGAATCCTTTCAGACTTCAGCAGCTGTCTCATATCCTGCCTCAGCCACCCTTTTAATCTTTGGTACTGTCACTAGTATTGATTGAGATTTATTTTCTGACATGATTCTCCATCTCAGTCCATTGCCTGTGAAATATTTGGATTTGTCAGATATTCTGAGCACCAAAGCCCAAGCAAGAAAGTTGCCAAGGCAACAAGAGTATTCTTTGGTACAAATGTTCATAGTGGGGGAAGGGAGCAGAGCTCAGGCTCTCCATCCCCTACCCAGGTTTCCTCCTTTAGTCAGATCTAGGGGACTTCAAAGAGGAAGAGGGATGAATGAAAAGGTCAGCTAAGCTGCCCTCTAATAGGTAATCCAGCGGACAGAATTTGCAGTTCTAGTTAAATGCCTAGCCCCCACCAATCCCAGAGTTCGCAGTTGGAGACAGAAAGAACACTTCAGGGGGCAGCAAGAACTGTAACAGGGGACTCCTGAAACTGCAGGACAGACCCTGGGAACCTCAAGATGCCAGCCTATTGGT
The DNA here is from genome assembly GCA_902168415.1 of Peromyscus melanophrys. Classification (NCBI taxonomy): domain Eukaryota; kingdom Metazoa; phylum Chordata; class Mammalia; order Rodentia; family Cricetidae; genus Peromyscus; species Peromyscus melanophrys. Next base: position 24,816 of record CABHPR010143541.1, on the reverse strand, counting down.
GGTTGGTGGGAAGGTCATTGGCTCACACTCTGGCCAGAGCTATTCTTCCTCGGTCTCTTGTTCTCCATACTTCCCTAAGACCCGTAAAAACACAAACTCACAGGATCAAGCATCTACATCTCCATGCTGTTCAGGGGAAACTGCCCTTCAATCCTGCCCTTCACAGACCCGGGTGTGCTCAGAAGCCTCCAGCCATGCCCCAGTGTCCAACCCATACCCAGAACATCATGGCCCACCATTTCCCTTCTCTGGACTGTAGTCTTCCCCTCAAAGAGGGGAGCTTCCCTCTTCTTCCAATCTGCAATATTTCTGGAAATGATAAAAAAAAAAACTCACAATTTGCCTGGGAAGGCTCCTTAGAGACCCTTCCAAGAAGTCAGTGGCAGCAACCCTGAACCAGGACTGTGTTCTCAGGGTGGTCCCCTGCCATTGCAGCTCTCACATTCTGAGAACAAGGTGAGAAAATGATCCAGAACAAGACATCTTACAGACATTTCCCTTTTCTTCCACATTCCTAGCATTCTCCCCAAAACGTTCCATGGCCTCCAGCATGAGCTGGTCGCTTGGGAGAAGATCCCTGACCCTCATCTCTCACTCCACTTCTCTGTGCTCACCTCCATGATTCTGTGAGGCCATCAGGAGTGGACTTGCCCCCTCTGAAGCCTTCCCTACCAGGCAGCCAGGAGGACTCTTGCCCCACTCTGCATGTATCATTCAGTCTCACCCTATATTGTATCATTAACAGACTGATTGGTGGTCCCACGGCATCTGGAAGAGAGATCACACTTATATAAATATTTGTTTGGGGTTTTCTTATTCATTGTTCAGCAAAATCAAGTGCCATGAGTCTCTTAAGGCTAAACACATCCCTTGAGAAGAGGATCGATCTCATTCGCCCCAAGTCATTCACTTTGCCTCCTCTCCCAAATACACTATCCTGCCGAGTGAGTCCTAAACATCCTTTCCTGAGACCCAAACTGTCACAGCTGCTGCATCTGCCCCCATTTCTCCTACTCATTCAGGACACCTCTGTCCCATTTCTGAACCACTAAGCCACATTCCCACCCCCAACTTCTGGACTCCCTGCACTGTCCAAATAAGGTACAGCTTTAAAGAGCTGCATCACCATCCTTGTTACAGACATCCTGGGACAAGCACACTCAGGACCGTCCTTTCCCAGGTCACACACCACACTGAGCATCTGTGTCCTATGTCAGGACTCCGGGACCTCATAACTGCTCCGACCATCTACCCAGCACATTGAGGCCTCTAACACCCACAAGGCTTCCTGGCAGGAAATGAGTACTGTCTCTCCCCAGGAGGAATCTCTGCTAGCCAATACTCTACCCTCCTTCCAGAAGTTATCCAGACACCAAACCCACCCCCACTTCACATTCCAGGTCCCTCCAACTGGCTTATGCCATGGTAAGAGGGTGGGCCATGCTATCTGGTTAGGTGATGGATCTCATCCCAACTCCATTCCTACTCAGCGACCTTGGCTGCCAGTAAAAATTCATTCAGCATTTGCTAATGGACCACACTTAATCTAAGAGATCACGGACTCTCATAATAGGGTCCCCAGACCAGCACCATCAGTGTCACCTAAAAACTGGTGAGAAGTGCAGATTCTTGGGTCCACCTGGACCTGATGAAGCTCAGATGCTCCCTGTGGTTCTGATGTATGCTCAACCTCTAGATTAGCTCCTGTGAATGCACATGTGTGGACACACACACACACACACACACACACACACACACACACACACACACATCTATAATGAGTAGAGGGCTGGAAATGTATCTCAGTGGTAGGAATCTGCCTGGCATTCGTGATGCCCAGAGTTCTGTCCCCAGCACCACACACACACACACACACACACACACAAAAAAAAAAAAAAAAAAAACTGATTGGAAAAAAAAACAGCAGTTCTCCACCCTAGCTGCATATTAAAATCAGCTGGAATGCTTTGAAAAGAACCCTGAAGTCTGAAGTTCACCCCAGATCCATTCTATCAAAACCTCTGGAGTGGGCAAACCATTATAGGGCAGTGTGCTGAGTGCAAGGATTCAGTAAGGCATGCAGGGATCTGAGAGGGGAGATCAAGAAGATGGGGCCAGAGCAGGCATCTTTACCAACTGTGTCCCCTTTCCCATGCCTAACACGTGGGTGTGTGAATGTGCCTCTTGTGACATTGTCCCAAGACAATGTGTGAGATGATGTGTGAAAATGCTGGGCGCATGGTTGATGCTCAGTCCAGGTCACTTCCCTCCTCTCACAGTCTGGGGCCCATACTGACTGAGCAAAGCAGCTGGGTTGACATGTTCATGACCCCTGTGTCCCAGCACATCACCAAGAACCCTCTCAGCACAGGAAAGCCTCCTATCTGGATAACTTGAAGAGTCCTCTTCAGCAACTGTCATGAATCCCTACTGTTCTGAATTGCTATAGTTTAGAAAACAAAGCAGCCTGGGTCCATGAGAACCTCACAAGATAGCTCCTAGGATAGACCCCAGGCATCTGACAGCTACAGCTCTTTCAAAAAGCATCTCTATAAAACAAATAAACAAAGGCCACTGGAGTTACACTAAGAACATGCTGTCCCACTTCTGATCCTTCACAAGTCCACTTTGCTGAGGCCCCTGAGGAGTCCCTTGGCCTCAGGGTGAAATCCTTCAGCATCAGGCAGAATCATTCATGACTTAGGCTTCCTCCCCCTAGAACGTGAACTTGGCAGGACATCAAGTTTATCTAAGAACCCTGCCCAGCATGAACAAAGTAAGAGATGCTTTCCTTGGGTCTGCATTTTCATTCAAGATTAACAAGCTCAAGCCAGGCAGGAAGCCCAAGGGGGAAGATGGGGATGTCCTAAGACCCACCATTTCTACTCTGTCCTGGGCCTGCATTCTCACTGCTCTCATGACCCTAGGGAAATGTGACCAAAGCTGAGCACCAACAGCATCCACCTCTGCCCATCAAGACCTAGCAACTTGGAGCGCCAATGGGATAGGCGGAAGCTCAAGGGATGGGAGATGGGTGTAGAATCCAGTGGCACTCAATCGGCTGCGCTAATGGAACAAATAGATATGGGCTATCCAAATGCTGGGCAGTCTATAAGCCAGAATAATGGATACTGTTTGTTAGGTGACGGTGAGGTGTGGCTGAAGAGTTGCTACTTAAGGAGTTATTGTTCAGAAAGAGTGAATATGAACTCCCTGCAGACAAAACACATGAGTGGTGGGAAATAGTCGTGGGAAACGGGGAAAACTTTAAACTGGGAATTGCTTGAGTGGAGAAGGCACAGAGGAAGTTAGAGCTAGATATCAGTTTGCATTAGCCCCCTTGTACAGATGGGGAACTAAGGCTGGGGGAAGCAGAGGCGTTGTCTTATCTCACAGAGCCATCTAGCAGAACTACCAGAGCTAGACACGGGCATCTCACAGAAGACATCTCACTTAGACACTAGGGTCCAAGCACTGTTCTTGAAAACAGAACCCTCTTCTTGAATACTTGATGCTGACAGAGTGTCACCTGGACCCTGCTGGCTTCCTGGCAGTAACAGCTTCCATAACCAGAAGTCACCTGTTCTGCACCCTGATATCACAGCTGTCACCAACAGCCCTGGGGCCAAGTACCAAAAATGATTCATAAGTCACTGCCCAAGTATTTGAAATCACAGCCTGCTCTTCACTAACAGTGCCTTGTATGATTCCAACAGGTAAGCTGCTATCAGATTCTCCAAGGTCAAGTACATCTAGGTCTGGCATTTAGGCAGCCATTTTTATTTCCCCCAAACTCTTTGATATCTTGTACCTTAATGTATGTTTTCCTCATCCTATGGGCCAATGATTAAGGATGGATCCAAATGTCTATTGAATGGTCTTCATTGAACTTAGCCCTAAATAAATAGGGGATAATGGAGCTAAGAGGTGATAATAGCCTCCAGACCCAGGCTCTTTTTAGAACAAGTTGAACAAGAATAATAAGCTGAAATTCACAACAGGCTTCAGAGGCAAGGATCATAAGGATGCTGTGTGCTAATCTTCAGTGAAGATCCAGGGTCTGAGGGAAATCATTCGGTTGGCACTCCAGCAGTACTTCCTTTTTTACCAAGCATATTTTGCATATAAGAAAGGATGACATAATAAGGGAACAGTTTGGGTGAAATCCCACATGTACATGTGCTAATGGAGACATGATCCAGACCAAGACTTACACCATTTACAGGTACCCAGAAAGCTCCCTCAGGCCCCTTTCCAGTCAAGACTGGCTATTAGGCTGGGCATGGTAGCTCATGCCTTTAATCTCAGGCAGAAACAGGCAGATTAAATGAGTTCAAGACCAGCCTGATCTACATATCAAGTTCCAGGCCAGCCAAGGCTATATAATGAGACCCTGTTTCAAAATTTAAAAAAATTAAATAGCCATTATTCTGATCTCCTCTACCCTGTGTATTAGATTTGCTTGTTCATACCTGTATTTGCATGTTCATACTAAATCTGTATTGAGCATGTCAACAGTGTGCTCTTTCTCATTTTTGTACTATATTCTGCTTTATCAATATACAATTATTCAATTTACTATTGATAGAAATAACATTCTTTTTTCTAGTTTGGGCTGTTATGAATAAAGCTGAAGAAAGTAAACATTCTTGTACATGTTTTGTTGAATATAAACACTGGTATTTGTTAGGCCTATCTAGGTACATAATTATAGAGTCAATGGTATATACTAGATACCACCAAAGTGATTATAATAATATACACCTTTAATCCCAGCACTCAGGAGGCAGAGGCAGGTGGATCTCTGTGATTTCAAGGCCACCCTGGTCTATAGAGCAAGATCCAGGACAGGCACCAAAGCTACACAGAGAAACCCTGTCTCGAAAAAAACCATATATATACATATATATATACATATATATATACATACATATATATATGCATCCATCAATACTTGGTATTATTGGTAATAATTGATGATGCAACTTAACAGTAGGGGATTTGCCTAGGATGTGAAAATCTCTAGGGTTTGATTCCTAGGGCCACAAAATCAATAAATAAGTGAATTATCAGTGAGAAACAAGATGCCCTAGATATCCTTCCAGACAAATGACTTTAGTCATTAAACAGGTTTTTAAAAGTCTAATCATTTTACTTCCTACATAGAGTATAAGTCCTTACAGACCACACTGCACAGTACAGAGAACTATCTAACTCTATATTAACTATCTAGGGATTACACTGTCTCCCCATCATAGGGAAATGTCATCAAAGTGTCAACAGTGCAGAGCAGCCCTCTCTGGCCACCATCAGCAGAGCTTTGAAGATGGTTCAGTCAGGAACTTTATACACTATGCCAAGCCAGTAAATTCTGGTCTTATTGGACATAGGCATCTTTGTTGGTAAAAGACCATTTTTTAAAATGTTGTGAATGGCAAAAACTGTCCCACAAATAAACGAGTTATTAATTATCCCATTTGGTTTGGGGTTTAGGTGATACTGGGCACAGAATCCAGGGCCTTACATGTGCAAAATGAGTGCATCTTATTTCTTTTTACGTAGCTTTGCAGATGTTACTTGGTTATACAACAACCAACACACTTATAAAGCACATATTCTATGTTACCATGAGCTAGATATTCTAGAAGTCACAAGAATGATCAATATAGCTCCCTGGAGGGGGACAGAGCCCTGGGATAAATCATATGAGATGTAGTCCTCTGACTTCTTACTTTACCTACCTATAACTTCTTTCAGAAATAGAGTAAGGCTAATGTAAACATAAATGATCGCATGAGCTTGCGAGGAGGGAGTTGAATCCTATAGCTGGGGGGCAGGGTGCTTGGAAAGCAAAGAGGAGAGAACACAACTCTCTAGGGCAACGGTGATCATGTAAATGGGTGGCTGTTGAAGGTGATGCATTATCATCTCTGGTAATTTAGAGGAGAGTAACAAGCTTTACTTTGTCCCTACCTCCTCCAACCTCTATTATTACCATCTTCGAACCTCCCAGGTCCTACCTCTTGATGCTATTGTCCACATGACTAAAGCAAACGTCACATTCCACCTTCAGACGCATTCCCTGACCTCCCAGCATCTGGCAACCCTAAGGACAGTATCTATCATAATCACTATGGATGGGCTTTGGTTACTCATCCTAAATTCAGGTAAGATGTAGACCACAGCAGTGAAGCAGTAGTGAATGGTACTCTGTCCTCCAGTGGAGCAAAGGACAAGAAAGGAAGAAACAGGGCCCTTGGGGTCTGTGCCTAGATAGGACAAGTATATGTAAATGGATTTCCAGGCTCTGATGGTGCTAGGCATCATCTGGCTAATGTTTCCTGGTGAAACTCAACTCTATCACTCAAATGAAGTTTCCCACTTACAATGCCTATAAATTTTAGGAATGTCTCCATTAAACAGGCAAATGAGGCTATGCTCAGTTTTGTTCATCAGCATCTACATTATCAGTTTCTACAACTCATAATTCAAGGTTGGCTCTCTAGATGTCAAATGTCAATACATGGGAATAGCTCTGGGATTTCTACATAGAAAGCAGAGTGTAACGAAGTCAACCATGCAGTTGGCATTGGGCTGTGGGAAAGAGGCAGAGGACAGGCACACAAAGCTCAGATACATAAAGTGTTCCTAGACCCCAGTCAAGAGAGCAGAGACACCACAGCATCTAGGTGGGGTGCAGGCATGACTGCCTCAGCACCCCCCAACACCTATCATATGAGGACAGCTTGCATTCTATGATACGCTCCTTTGCCAGGCCAACTTCTCCAGATGTTTCCTGGACCTAAATCTAGGATTTCCAAAGATCTCTAGTCTTGTCCCATCCCAAGGGACAATGTTCCTCTTGTTGCTTGGTTTGAATTCTTATTGTAGTTTTCTGTTTCCCTACACGTTACCTCAGAGGGAACACTTTCTCTCTGGATTAGAACAAAAGTAAAGCTACTCTTCCAAGCTGCCAGTTAATAAAATGACATTGGGCTAAAACTCGGCTCTCCAACCGAAAGTTTTCCCTCAGTCTGCTCTCCTGGTCAGTATCTACCTAAAGTTCTCAGGAGGAAACACATCTTCTCTAGGCACAAGCAACTTTAAAAATACGCAAAGTAACAAGTAGAGAGGGGGGCACTGAGTAGCCATTTCCAGATATTATAGGAGTTGAAAGCATCTACAGCATCCCATTTTCTGTTCAAGAACCGATCTTACTTGAAATGAAACAAAACAAAGGATGAAAGCTGAAAGCTGGAGAGGGACTATTAGAGAAGAGAAAACAAAACAGCAGACGGGGAACAAGACTGAGTGATTCGAAGGTGCGAGTGTGATCCAAGTGCACTATATATGCATGAATATCATCGTGAAAACTCATCATTGTGTGTGATGCACACGAATAAAACAGAATAAAACCGGTTAAGAGAGGAAAAAAGAACTAATTTATTCTGTTGATAAATGTGACTGCAGGTAGACTGAGCAATTTGAGAACAGTTAGAGCATGGCTCATCAGGAAGAAATGTTTTAGAGCAAGGGGTCAGCCTAGGTCATTGGGGCCTCCTCTGCACCTACCATAATTTAGCACTTAATAAATACTAATTGAGGAAATAGATGAATAAAGGGGATAATAATTGAGTAGTTTAAAGCATATGGTACATATCACGTAACACATAAATTCCTCAGAGACACAAAATAATGGAGAGTTTAGCCTATAAAACTGTGCAATGGAATAATAAAGCAAATGAAGCATAAGAGAAAAGGCAAAAATTAAGGAGACACAGGCACAACCAAAAAGAATAACACAAACACATTAACAATAGGGCAGTGATAACCACTGTCCTCAATTGTCTGGAGAACCCCAAGCAAGAATGAAATTGCATGTCTATGACTCGAGGGAGCTGAACTAAGATCAATGCGCCTAAATTAAACAGAGTCAGATTTCAATTACGTAAAATAATTTACTAATAATTAGATCTGTCCAATAACAAAATGAGTTGTTTTGCTGTGTTACACGTACCTTGTTGCCAAAGACATAACTTACCACTACTCACAGATCATGTAGCAGCAATTCTACCTAGACAGAAAATTGGACTAAATGGACTTTTAGATCTCATCTACAACTTTCTACTAATCTTGAAACCCCGTGGTCCAGTGTGGATAGAGTCGAGAAAGCAGAGATCCGGAAAGAGGAGAGTTTGGGTAATGCTAGGAAAGGGCTGACAATGAGAAGCACAAGTATATATTGGAGTTCAGGGCCTAGAAACCTCACTAAGAGTGAGAAGATTAGCAAAGTCATTGCACACCACGGTGTTTGGGACACTTCAGGGTACAGAGGCATTATTCTCAGGATTATCTACTTTGATTAAATTGAGGCTTTCCTGAATTAGTAAGTCATCCTTACCTGGATCAAACTGAGGTGGGGAGAGCCTTATCAGATGTGTAATAAGTTAATACAATATGGAGAAGCCATAGCCATTGGAAATTAAAAGGAACCAGCAAGTATAGTTCACAAATCTGTAATCAATTTGAAACTTAGAAATGTTTGTCTTTGGGCTACCTCCATAAAAGCACCCATCCTGGCAGCCTTGGACTCTTGTCATTAGCTAACCAGGGGCCATTATTTTATGAGTCCTACATTGTAGTTGAGCCAGACGGACAACAGCACCTTCTTTCATTTGGCTTGAATAATGGCCAAATACAAGTCACTGTACTATGACTTCAGAGCATTGTGCCCATATGTTCACAATCGATGGAAATAATTGAGGGGTGGGGTGTGCCAGGCACTCTTGGACAATCTTCCAGAAGTGGGCTGGGAGCTTTTTTGGCCATTTGCCATATGACAACGATTCCTTTATCTGTGAGCATATGGATTTGATGAAACTGTCACTTGGGGAGTGCAGTGCAACAAGCTTGAGCCTTTCCATTTCCATAAGAAAATTTACATAAGTTATAACAATATAGTAGACTTCACCTTCTGTGTTACATCACGAAAAATTCTTGCAAGTATGCAACTTTTCACTGGACGCTTTAGGAGAATCTAGCTTTATGACTCAAATTAAAACAGGGAAATTATAATTGGATGGCATCCCCCATGATGAATATAAAATAAGACACCAAGTCACAGCAAAAGACAAAAGACCAGGGGACTTGAGATCACAGAGAAGCCCTTGCAACTTAGTTCCCTTCCAGTAGGCAGAGTGAAGCCTGGAATACTCACTCAGATATTGGAAATAGTTGATGTAGAAAAATCTTATCAATGATGGCTAAGAAAACAGATGGGGTACTGGGTGTCATCATTAAGGATCATCAAGGTAAGCTGTGAATACAGGAGAGATGCTGACAAGGAGAACAGAGTGTCAGAGGGGACTGGCAGTAGGTGAGCTGCTGAAAGCTTTGTAGTCCTCTTTTTTTCCTTCACAATTGTCTTAGGGACTCAGAACCCAAAACAAGATGGCACCTCTAACTTGTGGACCACCACTGCCCAAAGTTAAAAACTGGATCAGGGCAGCACAGCTCTAACTAGACAGAGGGAGTGATAGCCTAATACTGAGTCATCCAGGCTCTTAGCATTACTTTGCCCCTCCTAAGAACTGCAGGGAACCAAGGGCAAAGAGTAGAGGATATTTACTCTGAGTCATTTTGCTTTTTGTGGGCAGTAGTATTAAAAGTATTTCTAGAAAAAAAAAAGGAGATTAAGGTATTTATGTCTCCTCTGCACTCCTTCCAGCCTCCTTTGCAAAGCTGGGAATAATAAAGAATTAGTCTATAACAATGTTTGCAGTTCTGCCCAGAACACCACATACAGCCCTTCTGCCCACCAGCTCACACCTCCTTCACCTCTGCATGAAGGTCAAAGTCAGCAGCTCCTGGGGCTCCTACCTGCTCGCCATGCTAGCCCTGACCTTGTGCCTCTCCGTTCCTTCACACAGTCCTATGCTATTAGCATCTCTGTGTCATGACATACATATCTATCCGTTTTTCTAATTGGGAACTGACAACATGAAATAACAGAGTGGATCAAGAGACTCGCAAACTGAGGTCTTAGATTCAAGTCTCATTGCCATCCGGGCAGTCCTGGCAAATCTCTTTACCTAGTGGAGCTTCCGTTTCTTCATCTGTGAAAATGCATGGCTATCTTCCAGGTAGAGGGGTGGATATGCTATTGCAGACTGCAGAGCTATCAGAGGCAACACTCCACTCTTACGGTGTCCTTCCCAAAGCCTGGAGGTCTTGAGCTGCCCTCTTATCTCATGTTTAGGGGTACATGATGCCAGGCTGCAAAAACTCCGTCTATCTCACAAGGCTACCGTGTATTTTAAATGTCATAACCCATGTGGAAGCTTTTTGACACGTTAAGGACCTTGTTCCTGTGGTTGGTGCAGAGACCACAGGTCTTCTGCATGGCCTGCATCTGCGCTGACTGTGCACCTTCCCAGGCCCAGAACAATTCTGCTAAAATGTCAGTGACTACCTTACAGTGCTAAACACAAGCCTTCTCCCATGCTTCACCATTTACACTCAGAAACCAAGCATCTATGCATATCACTATAAAGACGCCCATCAAAAAGACTCCTGTATTCTGACTTAAGCACCCTAGATGTGAGACAAGGGAAGTAGATGGGTACCTCAGAGGTTGAAGATGATCTGAGCAGCAGAGGGACACCAAGCTTCTACCAATCTTTGCAGGCGAAGCCCTCCTGGTGGCCTGGCATCCTGTGCTCTTTCTCTGTAGCCATAGCCTACACCACTGCCACAGCAGCTAAACTCCCCAGAACCACTGACTTCACCATTCAGCAAACAAAAGGACCAGAATCCCTCTGTGGGACTTGCTTTTGGAGTCTATCTAAAAATCTCTCGTTGCCTGACAGAGAGCACCACGGAGACCAAATGGGGAGGGCGTGGTGTGACATCTGAAGCCCATCTTCCTTCCCTTCAGCGATATGCTGACAGTGTCCTGTCTTCTTCCCTAAGTGGGTGCTAACAGGTCTGCCTGGGATTAACAGCGCTGATACCACCACCAACTCTGCCCCTGCAATATCGGACACCGCTAAGGAATCCCCCTTTGCTTTACAACAGTGCAGATTCAATAATTAACGGCCTTATGGAGAATTCCAATCCACAGCCTCTTTCAACGGGGCTTCAGAGGCATTCCCAAACTAGAAAGATGTTCCAAGCAGAAATAAATCACCATGTCTCACACTTTATCATACAGCCAGGTGCCACAGGCCCCAGAGTCAACCCTTCTCTAATGGTCTGATAAAAGAGGGGAGAAATAGCCATGTGCTCATGGGTGGCTTGTGCAATATTTTACAGACATGAAAGAGAAATAAATATCAGGCTGCCATGGAGTTGCCAGTGATTTCCCCGGAAAAGTTTGAAATGTCTTCTTTGCTGCTACTCAAATTCTATCATATTGCAAACAGCTAGCTCAGGCTTGACTGATCATTCCAGACTAGAAAAATTCATTCATCTATTTAACATTACTTACTGGGCATCTACTGTGTACTAGACAGTGTACTAGGTTCTGGAGGTAGAATAAAAGTAATCAAAAACCTCTGTCTAGTGTCTCCATGTCCTGATGTACTAACAGAAGTGGTATTTATATTCCTACGTCAAAACAGAACTTTCCTAGAATTCTTGTTATTTTACAAGATAATTCTGAACTTTTGAACTAGCACCATGAAAGCAAGGGCAGTTCTGATTTGCCAGTCTTCACAGAGAAGGGGCTTTACATGTTGAATGAATGGTCACCTAATTGTGTGCAAAGAAAATCATGTGTCTATACTTGGTTTTCCTGTACGAGCTTTAACTTCCTTCAAAGACAAAGATTTCGAATTACGCTTTGGTATCTTCTGGAGCATGCAGCAGAGCATTGGGCACTTGACTGGTCCTCAGCAGATATTTGTTAAATTCAATGATTCTTCTGGAAACGGGAGTTCCTCTTCCTTGCTAATACAGTTCATCACACTCTGGATTTGGAAAATGGGAAGTTCACAGCGGGGCCTGAGGGTGTGTGCTTGCAATCCTACAGACGCTATGGCAAAGGGACTGTGAGTTTGAGGCCAGCCTGTGCTATGCAGTGAGTTCCAGGCCAGCTAAACTTTGTCTCAAAAAGAAAGAAATGGAAAGAACAAAAAAAAAGAGAGAGAGGAGGAGGAGATAAAAGGAGAAGATAAAGGCTGACAGTACAGTCAGTCCTTAGTGCCAATTCCTCCAACATACTGGGTGATACTTTCTCCTGGACCTTAACAGCACTGTGCTTGTGGAGAATCTTAAGTTCTATTTCATCTGTGAAGACTGACCTAAGCCACCTCTGCATCTCAAAAAGAAAGCCAAAATGAAACTGAAAGCAAGCCTGACTTGGGGTGGAAAGGCCACCCATGGGAACATCCATCATGTGACATGCTCGTCAAAAACCCTCAGACCCCAGGATTCAGAGCCACATACTCTGTGAGAGATACAGCTCCAACAAAAACCAGTGCTGGAATGCCAGAGACCCTGACTATCCTCTCCACCCTGCAAACCCAATATGTCTTGTCTTTTGGCTTACCTTATGAAATCCACCTTCTGCCATAGCCCGTTTTGACCAGTTTAGAGCACAGCTAAGAAGCCGGTGAACTGGAGCTGGTCTGTGGGGACAGGAACCAACGTCCTTTACTGCTCCGAGAGAGATCAACAGAACTGCTGATGCTTTCCCAATCCTCATGGGCATCCTTGAGACCCTCACCTACACCACTGGTGAGCACATCACTACCAGTGGCTAAACATACCCAGCCAGCAGTCCAGGAATGGCATTCGGACATCTATGTTCACCTAGGAAGGTATGAACTTGAATCATGAAGCCCTAAACTCCAGATACCCTCAAAGGATACCTCAGTGTTTAATACTTGAAATGCAGGGGACTAATCCGAAAGCCCACCTCCCAAGTTAGAAAATCTCCTAAAACCTTCAAACTCCGTGTTACAGAACCCAAACCTAATCTGCTTTTTATCCCAGACACAGTGCTAGACATTGCTTCTATCTTACCATTTTGGAGTGTCCCCCTGCTTGGGTTGGTCATATGGAAAAAATTCTTATGTCCTTGTCCATCCATGCGATCCAGAACAGACCCCAAAGAAGTGAGCCATGGCACTCAGTCATGGAAAGCAGCTAGCTGACTTCATGTCCCTCAAAAAATATCTTATTGAGACTCAGAGAAGAGAAACCTTATTTATGAGATTTGTGTTTGCCTTAATGATTCACAGCATAATTTATTATGATTAAATATTTATTTTAGTATCTTTTTAGGTCTGAAAACTTCTGCCTATTCATCAGTGGGTGCTTGTATATGGAGATATTGGAAACAGCCTCATTCTAATTCAAAGTTCGAGTTTTCCTCCGACATCCTCTGAATGATGAACTATGCCACATCTGTATGTTCCCTCTGACCCTACCCCATCCCATCCCACCCCCTGGTCTTGCCAGTCAGTCTTAGTCCTTGCTGCCTCTCACCCTACATTTTGAAGCCCCATAAACATCCATAATAATCCAACCTGCTCAGACACAGCTACCAGTGTTATAGCTTAGATACTGAATATCCCCCAAAGCCATGTACTAAAGGCTTGGGTCCCAGGATAACATTATTTAAATGCAGAGTTTTGCGCAGGTCTTTGGGTCATGGAAGTATGTCCTCACATGGAATTTCCTAGTCTCTCCCTTTTTCTTTGCTTCCTGGCTCATGATGTAAGCAGCTGGCACTGCCATGTATGCCTGCCACAGTGAACTGCCCTTACCGCAAGCCCGAAGCACCAGGGCTACTCAATTTTACACTGGAATCTCCAGAACTGAGTCTCTTTGTAAGTAATTACCTTGTGTATTTTGCTACGGTGATGGAGAGCTGACTCGTACACCCACACACAGAGTCTCAGAAAATTATCATAAGAAAAAGAGACAGGTGGAAGGAGAGCTGGGCACTTCCACTAGTGGGGTGGAAGGGAGGGTGGAACGGGAATGCAGAGCTCTGAGTTCAAATTTCAGAATCAGCATTTCATGGACAGACAGCCTCAAGTTAGTCACTCATCTGGGCACCTCCCACTCAGGAAAGGAGTGCGTACGCATTGTTGGGAAAGAGCAAAGAAGGTAACGGATGTGCTTTATAAACTGTAATGAACCAGAACTATCTCCCACTATTGTGAAAATTAAATGAAAAGCTGTATTTCCAGCGGAAATACAGGAAAAACTGAGTATTTAATATTCAAATAAAACAGTTACAAAATGTGAGAAGTGGAAGTCGTTTACTCTTTTTTTTAAGTTTATTTATTTATTTTTTTCCACAAAGCAATTGCATTTTCAACACCAAACAATACATGATTCACCAGCATACATGCATACACAAATCTGCATCCTGAGTCAAGGAAGGTAGAAACAATAAATTTCTTCACCTAAACAATTCCACTCTCAACTCAGTTCCAGCACACAGTTCCTAGGTCATCACTATAAACTCGAAATTGTCCCATTGCAATGAAATCTCCATTATGCACTTCATTTCTTAAGTCTCAAAATTCAAATGATAAACTCTGATACTAGCCTTCCAAATATGACAAATCCACAACCAAAATCCCTTTCGTGGTTTTCTCATTAAGTTCAAGAAGTTCAAAAAAAAAAAAAAAAAAGTAAAGGAACTACTTTAGCAGATATATTTCTTAATACTTCTTATATACTTCTTATATTCATTCCATCTTCTTAATTCTTATTTAAACTTACATTTACAACTAGTATCTTTACTTCTTACAAGCTTATTACTGTATGTTTTAGGACTACCTTAGATTCTTCTTGCAAGCTTATATTTTTAAAGGAACTCTATGGATCTATTTTATCGTTTACTCTTAATTAGAGCTCAACGGCCATTCATTTACAGCTGAGTCATTTACATACGGCCTAAACGATCAGCTCCCATTATACCAGCAGAAGTCATAGTAATGCCCAGAGCCTATGTTAGGGCAGAGAGTTCCTGTGGAGGTGTGTGTGTGTGTGCATGGCACTTGTAAGATGTTCATATTCCTGCCTCCCACAGAGATGGTGTAATCCCCACTCAGTTGCTAAAGCTTCCCTGGATCCTAAGAATAGCAATCCCTGCTTACCTCACAGGGAGTAGAGCTGGAGCTATCCCCACCACCCCAACCCCACCAACAGCCCCTTTGAAGTGGCAGCCAGAACCATCTGCCATCTGTGGCCCCTCACCCTGCACCCTGGCTGGGAGACCTAACACTCAGCCCCCCTAAATCTGCCTCTGACACAGAGGGAAGTGTTTCTTCCTTCCCCATGGAAGTCTTGCAGTGGCCCTCTGGGAAGACCCTCTCCTCTACTGCCCTGTGCTGTCCTCAGGGAGGCTTCCAAGGGCATCCCTGAGAGGAGTCAGCGAGTCTTTGAGGAGAGAATTTGAGTGGCTTCCTAAGGCATCTTGAAATCTAAAGGGACTTTATCTTTTATATTAATTAAATGTCATTTAAAAAATATTAAAGTCCTGGCACTGAGAGGAAGACTTACTATGCTGAAGCAAAAAAAAAGGGGGCTTCTGAAAAGTAATTATAAAAGCTTGCAAGTTAATAACAGCTTTGTACCCTGTACTACTGGAGCTAATTCCATTATCCCAGAAGCTAAAAACTGACATGCACTGTCTTGGTGAAATTTGGCACCAACAGCCCTCTTGGCCCCACACTATACTAAGTGCTTCTCGCCTCCAGGAAGCCATCCCAGAATATCTCCTACCAAATCTGAGTCATTCCATTCACTCTAGACGCCACCCACCCCACTCCCTCCTACTTTCCCCCCACACTGCCTACTGTTCCTCTCCTTCTTCCGGAAGAGTCTTAAATTAACACCTGGGCGCATTATTTTAGCATTCCTTAAAAGACCAGCTACCTGATATTAACTGAGGAATGAATGAAACTGTAAAGTGGCCAGGCCCTGTCAGGGTCAGAGGGGTCTGGCCAGGGAGCCTTTTCCAGGCACTTTTAAAATCATATGTTTTAAAAAAAAAAACCTATTATTAGCATATATCCATTGTGCAAGCTGATGAGTTTCACTGTTATATTTTCATTTCCACACATGTACATCACACACTGCTCATCGTCGTCCCCCACTTCCTTCTCGGCCCCCTCCTATGACTCCCTTCCTCTCCTCCAATGTTCTTTCTGCTTTCATGCCACACAAGTATACGTGCAATCTAGATTTAACATGTGAGGGGAAATATGCGGTTATCTGTCTTTTCGAGTCTGTCTTATTTCACTTAATTCGCTAAGCCTTGGTTTTGCATCCATTCCCCTGCAATGACGTAATTTTTATCTTTATGGCTGAACAAGACTCCATGGAGGGTGAGGAAAATGGACCAGTTGGTAAAGCGCTTGTCATGCAAGAATAAGGATCTAAGTTTAGATGCCCAGCTCCTATGTAAAAAGGCAGGCATGGTAGAGCACATCTGTAATTTTAGCACTGGGGAGGTGGAGGCAGGAGGATTGCTGGAGCTTGTTGACAGCTACTCTTGGCAAATCGATAAGCTCCAAGTTCACTGAGACACTGTCCCAAAGAATAAAGAGCAATAGAGGAAGACACCCTTACATCACTGGCCTGTGGCCTTTAAAATACACACACACATGCACACATTCACACACACACACACACACATTCACACACACACATTCACACACACACACATTCACACGCACACACTCACACACACAAGCACATACACATACACACACATGCACAAGCGTACACACACACACAAAACCCTTTCACTGAAATCACTCCCCTTCTGCCCTCCCCAGAAATTTTTTAGTTATTTATATATCTAACTTTGTATTCTTCCACCCTCCATATGCTCAAGGGGGAAAAAATGTTTTTCTCCTACACAGAAGAAAACCCTATAACAGCCCCCAGCTCATGGCAGCAGGACCACAGCATGCCCTTGTCCGTATACCAACCAGTCTCAATCTCACTCTGAACTATGGAGATCAGAATGAAGCCCAAGACGTCTGAAATCTGATCTTCCATCTGTCACTTGATCTTCCATCTGTCACTCCCCCAATTCTGCAGAGGACTCGAGACTGAATGACAGAGCAAGAGGACTCCAGGGGTTCACTTGGTGATGGGCAGATGTTAATTCGAACTCCGAAAAGGGGTAGAAGTAACTGAGCTTCAAAACCAAAAAGAAGCCAAAGACCACAGTCCAAGATACTTCAGTGGCTAGAAGACACCCCAAGGCAAATCCGAACAGTTCACCCTCTGACTCCACCTCCAAGACCAAGGGTCTCACCAGGTAATCTCATCAGAGGCTCCAGATGGTGGAATGGAGAGGACACAAGGTTTAGGATAAGAACCCAGGTTAGAATACTAATACATGTCATCATGTAAGCCAAATGACCTGGGCATGTCACTAGACTCATGCAAAACACAAGCTATAATAGTGTGAGGGTTGATATAAATTCCCAGCACATAAAAAGTATCTCCTGTATATCATAAATAAAAACCAAATTATAACACAATCATTATCATTGGGCCATATTCCCAGGTTCTTTTTTTTAAATTAGGTCTAGATTTTTGTTGTTGTTGTTGTTGTTGTTTGTTTTTCCGAGACAGGGTTTCTCTGTGTAGTTTTGGTGCCTTTCCTAGAACTCACTCTATAGACCAGGCTGGCCTTGAACTCACAGAGATCCGCCTGGCTCTGCTTCCAGAGTGCTGGGATTAAAGGTGTGCGCCATCATCATCATCATCATCACCACCACCACCACCACCACCACCACCACCACCACCACCACCCAGTTTAGGTGATGTTTTTTAATCTTCATATTTTTGTTTATTGCTTGAACTGTTCATAGTATATAAAATGTATCTTGATCATATTCACCCCTCACTATGCCCCTACAACTCTCCCCAGGACCATCTCCCTCCAATTTCAATGTCCTTCTTTTATAATATTTTATTTATTTTAACCCACTGAGTCCAGTTAATGTTACCCATATGCACATGGGCATGGACAACCTTCCAGGGGCCATGCTCCTAAAAGTAACTTTCTGCTCTTCCAGCAGCCATCAACCACCAAGAGCTCCTCAACCAGGGTTGGGGTCTTTGGAGCCCATCCCCACCCGATACAGAAATGATTAACTGGCCTCATCTTGTGCAGGTCTTCTGCAGGTCAACATAGCTGCCGTGAGCTCATGAGTACAATGACCACTTCCTGTCAAGAGGACAGCATTTCACAGCTCTCCTCCCGACCCCCCAGCTCTTGTGTTCTTCCCACCTCACCTTCCGAGATATTCCCTTGTGGGAAATATGGCCCAATGCTGGCTGTATTGTAATTTGGTTTTTATTTCGGATATAAATGAGATACTTCTCTTTGTATCAGGAACTCATAGGGACACCCTTACCTACCGATGTCTCACCTATGGATGCGCACTCATGGTCAATTTTTCTCAGCACTGTGAACAGTAATGCATCTCTGCCTTAACCACTACCCACTTGGGAGTGACACAAATCTATGGCTATAATCACAAATATTTAGAAGGCAATATGATGATGTGACCATTTAGAAAAACAACAATATCATAGGTTTTCCCCCTAGGGCTTGTGACTTCTCTAGCCATGAGTTCTGACCGTGTGATAGTACTAGGCATGAATTCCCTCCTGTTGAGTAAGCCTCAAATCGAATCAAGAGATAAGTTGGTTACCCCCATAGACAGTCTTACCACTGATGTACTGGGAGGTCAGCCCTGTATCATGCGAGGCCCAGTGCTACAAAGCATCTTCCAGCACTATGAAAGCTAGCCAGCAGAGAGAGTTTCCTAGTCAGCTCAAGAGTGATGTCTCTGTGTCCTCCAACCAAAGTGTGTGGTGTCCTTAGCAACCAGTCTTACAATGCAGTTATGGTGGCCAACCAAGAGCAATGACAATAGTCTACATGGCTTTGGGTGCCTCTGGGGCCTCTGACTAATAACTCATAGAGAGGTAACCTGTGCCTGACACTGAGATTGTCACTTAATAACTGTCCTGCTTGGGCCTCTGTTGCTGTGATAAAATGCCAACCAAGACCAACTTGAGGGAGAAAAGGATTTATCTGACTTATGCTTCCACAATACAGTACCATACCTAGATAAATAGGCTTTATCTTGAAAAATGCACCCCTAACTTTGCTGACAACCCATTCTTCCACATTGAGAAATGTCCCTGGACTTGGGTCTGTTCCTAGAAACCAATTTAAATTTATGAAGCTTCTGGTACTTATGATAAAGTGGAAGTAAATCTAACTGAAGCAAAGACTTACACTCCCATGTCAACTTGCTCACACCCAACTCATATGTTGCCCTGGCTCTACCTCTCTTAAGAAACCCTTGGTCATTCAAAAGTACCAGGACAGAACTTACAAAGCAGAGGAAGCAAAAAAAAAAAACATTAAATCAAGGAACACACCCTCTACAGCCAAGGTCAACACCCAGGAGGAGCAGCAAGGCTTCCACAGTGGCGGAAAGACTCCACCCAAATAGCACTTTGAACAGACGCACTCTTCTGACTGGAAGCACAGAGCTGCTAAGCTGGCACACACCCCAAACAGAGAGGTGGGTAAAAATAAAATTATCACCGCTCCCATGAGAAGGCCAGGAAGAGAACATATTGAAACAATCACGGCCTGCAGCCCTGCTAACACCCATGCTACTAAGTGACCTCAGCCAGGAAAGCATTGAGCAAGTTGCTTTCCTCAAAATCTCCCAATGGCAGCCCCAATATAAGCAAAAATCTCCAGTCTCCAATGTGGGACATAAAGCCCACCTAGCCAGTGGTCCCAGCTTTCTGTTTCGTTCTAGACTTTCTTCACACACACACAATGAATACACTTGAAGATTATTTCCCAGACTCTCTCATCTCTTCTGTGCTCCATCTTTACAGGTCCAGTTTCCTCTCCTCCTTAAGACCTTCTAAGTCCAAGTCCACAGCCGGTATTTTCTTCTCTGCTTCTATGGTACCATCCAACCAAGCCTCCTTCCCCTTCCTTGTAGTTTCCATGAAGATGAGGACTCTGCATGCCTTGCTCATACTCATCAAAGAGTGTGTGGATATTCAAGACTCATTCCTGGAATAAGTAACACTACCTCATAATCAAGGGCTTTCTTCTATAATTTGAGTTTTCTCATCTCTGCCTCATAAGATCTGTCCTTAACAGAGGCAAGAGAGCTCCGGTTTGAGCTTCATAGCTTTTTCTCTCCTGTGGTAGCTCAGCTCCTGAAAAGTCTCACACTTTTATATTCCCAGTGCTTTTACTTGTTCTCCAGCATCCTGCCAGCCACACCTGCTGGCCTCTTCTGCTGTAGCTGTCCCTAGAGGATGTCTAAAGCAGCTTTAGTGAGGCCACAAACCCATGGTATCGAACCCAGGGCACAGGCTCCAGAGCTCTCAAATCCCTACAAGTACCTATCAGCCGGAGTTCTTTGAGTCTTCACTGGACCACGTCAAATCCTGACGGCAGCTTAGTCCATCTCCCCCATTCAGTGTTCCCAAGCTCAGGGTCATTGGCCCCACATGTTACAGAGCGCCCGAATGAAAGCAGCTCCCTCAACTTGTGCACAGTGATCCTCTCCTCGGGGTTCAGATGTCATGCTGGCTAGGGAAGAACATATGCCCAAGAGTGCTCATGATCTCTCCAAACCCACTTGTCCTTCCAGCCATCAAATCCATCAGACAAACAGGTACCAGGGGGTGCTTGCCTTTCAGATGAATGGCCAGAACAGGTCAAGAAGCCCTCAGCAGCCACACTTGATCTCTGACATAAACTCTCTTCCAAGCTAATGTTTCAGACCTGGACTGCCCTTCCTCTGTCGGAAGTGGTGGCTACACTTTTACTACATAAAGAGGGGACTCCGTCTCTGACTGTCTTTTAAACAGTCAACCCAGGGCCTGCTCTCTACCTACCAGCACCTCCAAGGACTCTACTGCCTCAGCCCCTCCCTCTCTGGATTAAGACTGACATTCACGACCATTCTTGAATCCTTCAGTCCTGAAATAGTCGATAAGAAGATTTCAGCAGATACTGCCCAAAGCCTGAAGATTTATCAGTGCTGGAGCTTTCTAAGGTCTGCCAATTAGTGTGTCCATTATTCAGGGCTGGCCATGCAATCCCTTAATTTACTTAATGAAGAAGAAACTCCAGCAGGGCAGGAAGCACCTTGAACTTGGCGGGCTGAGCCAGCAGAGGAACTGCCTCCTCAGAGGAAGCCCACTTCAGATTCTTGGCAAACAGCCTCAAGGTGAGGAGGCTTGAGAAGGAACACTGACAACCCACCCCTACTGGAAACAACCAAATTCACAGAGAAGCCATACACAGAAGTTCTTCCCCAACACCATGGACAAAATTCAAGGCAAATGGAAGCTGGCTTTTTGCTCTTATCTGCCCAGACATTGTCTCAGTGCCCAGTCCTTATGCCTGTGAGTTGTCTCCAAGACCTCTCAGAACCCAGGTCCCCTCTTGATCATGCCGTCATCCTCTTCCTTTCCAAAATTTAGATATTAGGCTATAAAGATTAAGAGTCAGTAGCTAACATTTTAAGCAATAAATATGAATAAGCTAGATAAATGTGATATTTGTTAACAGGCAGACACTGAGGCCCAGAAACTAAGTGATACATTTAATGTCACAGAGCAGTAAGTGTGACAGTCATGAGTTAAACTAGCCGTTTTGACCCAAAGCCTCCTCATGCTTAACCATCCAACATACTGTCAAAAAAGAAAGTCAATTTACAACCACTGAGCTTGATATTTTCAAATTGAATTGTTAGAGGTTTGTCTTTCATTTTTAAAGGATAAAGTCATGTAGAAACCTACTATTTTTTATAAGATAAAATATAGATATAGATGTAGGTGAGTTAAACTGTAGTTACCCCAGAAACTATAGGTTGACAAATAAAAAGCCCAGTGTAGGTAGGGGACACTTCCCCTTAAGTTGTTGCTCAGAGTTCTCTCAGAGACCTAATGGGATTAACCCACGGAGTTTATTTAATGATCAAAGGAATTTATTTGGGGGTTAACTCACAAGACAAAAATAAGGGAATTTCTCACAGGATCCTGGAAGGGTGAGACATGGTCCAACACAGTTCTCTGGCAAGCTTTGCCCTGGTCCATACCAGCATCCAAAACCACGAGGTAGTGAAATGTAGAGAGAGTCACAAACATGCATCCTAGGTCTTAAGGGTCCCCGATGACCATGCCCCATGGGCATGTACCTCAAGGTCATAGGCACAAGTAACAGCTACCTGCTACCTCACTAGAGGCAGTGCTTCAGGGCATGGCTCAAACAACCACCCACTACAGAGACCCCCAAAACAATATTAGTTAAGGTCATTGCCCTTGTTTGCTCCCCAGAACTTGATAATAAGACCCTATTGTGGAAGACACCACAAACTCTGGTCATAGGACCTGAAAAAAAATCAAGTCAGTACTGACCAGGAAGCTTCCTCCCTGCTAATCAGTTATTATAGTAGCAGAAGGAACTGTATAGGCTGCTGGTCAGGGTGAAGACATCAACTGTCTTACCCACTGTAAATCCTGTGAACTGCAATGACTAGTGGTATGAATGTTACGGGGTAACCAATGCTTTCTGATCAGATTTAAGGCTCACTCCACAGCAGTAAACACATGCTTAGTACTGTAAATATGGCCAAGAATCCATGGTTGGAGAACTCACATGTCGCTGGGGTAAACCTACTACTACTATTTTTAGACACAGTATCAAACTGCTTTCTAAATTCCTATCTTGCCACCTGTATATTAGTGCAGCTCTCAGACCTCATCAGAGAAGTTTTCTTTGTGCAGTGGATGATGGCTAATGCAGAAACTCAGAAATGATCAAAGTGCAGAGAATAAGTGACCGTGGAACACTCAGCCATAAATGAGACATGTATAACATGCCCCTTCCCAATGCTCATCACAGAAGAGACAGAGAAAAGACCATGAGAGCCAGAGGTTCTGGAGGACTGAAGCAAAACAGTGTCTTCTGGACATGATGGGACAGCTGTGCTCATGCACTTACAGCAGCTGTGGGTGGCTGCACAAGATCGATCCAGTCAACATCCCAGCATGAAGTTAGAAGGGGTTCAGGGGCCCCCACACCCCTAACTAGGGAGCTATGGACAGTTGATGGCTTCTGGGGGAGGAAGAAGCTGTTTTGTTAAGGATGTGCATCCAGGTAGGCTGACAATATGCTAGTGAATGGCCACACATCCAGAAGGATATCGACAGCACAATTGAAGTCAGTGGGTTGTTAAACAATTTTTAAAAAACAGGACACAAAGTTGGGGGGTAGGGAAGTACAGGTGGATCTGGGAAGAATTAAGGGAAGTAATTGGGGTGCATATGATAAAAAATACATTGTATGAAAATTTCAAAGAATCAGTAAAAATATTTTGTAATTAATAGCTTTAACTGGTGATGCCAAAAGATGAAATGGCATAGAGATGATAAAAGGGAACAGAAGCTTCATGAGGGCTACTTTCAACTCACTTTCATCCCATTTATCCCCACCTCCCCCAAACTCAGCTGTACTCAGCTGCCTGTCACAAAATAATAATAATAATTATTATTATAGCATGCCTACTTTGGTCCTGCTTGGGCCATCTTCTTGGAGGAATTTCTGTAAGCTAGCAATCTATGGCAAGAAGGGGACTGGTAAGGAGAACTTCTACAATGGAGCAAAACTGTGGATAGATATAAAAAAGAGGGATGGAAGATAGATTCCAAGACTATGGAAGTTGTCCTGTCTTCACATGGACACAATAGAGGGCCAGCCTGGTCAACGGGGAGAAATATTCCCTTCTCCTGATGACTCTTGTCCCAAAGGGATGATATGGATCCCACCTAGTTTCTAAAAGGCAAAGAAGCAAGCCAGTACTCACCAAAGACTGTCTTGTTACCTCAGATCTCACCTTCTATGCCTCCTACTTCTAGAAAGGAGGGACACATTAGAGCAGGGACAACCTTCCAGCCTTGCAGGGAAAGATGCTCACGTTCCCAAGGAGGAGGAGTCTTAAACTTCAATGTGCTCCTCCTGCAAGCTACTGCCCACTTGTGCTAAAAATTCACAGAGGACTCAGCTCACCCAGGAGAATCCATGGTGATGTAAAACATGTTTTTATGGTGATAAAAAGCATTAAATTTTACATTGCATGCATTTATAAATGAAGTAATTTGTAATGTGATCACATTTTGAAAATGCATTTCCACTAAAGTAATTATTTCTGATATAATTTTAATTTTGAAATGTATTATACTTTGATCATGGGTTATCTCAAACTTTCAGAGTTTTTAAATTACACAGTATGTTTTCAAATACATCCTTTGTATTTCTGAATCCTTTGTGAAGTTTGGCCACCTCCCTTCTCTACCTCCCATCTTGTTGGTTGTGATTAGGACCAAAGGACCAATTCTTACTTTCTAAATTGCTTAATTATATGTATTTATTATCCATTTATGTGTGTTCATACACACATGGGTATGTGTGCAGAGGTCTGAGAACCGTTTGTAGGAGTTGATTCTCTCCTTCCATCCTCTGAGTCTCAAGGACTGAGCTCATGTCATCAGGTTTAGCAGCAAGTACTTCTACCTGCTAAGCCATCTCACCAGAGACCATCTGTTTCTTATTTGGTTGTTTGAGATAGACTAGCCTCGAACTCATGATCCTCCTGTCAAGTGCAGGAAGTACAGGGATGTGACACCACATGCAGCTCTGCATTTTCTTGCAACATTAGTTACACATAGGTTCCCAGGTAGAACAAAAAACATAATTACATTTCTTCTCTC
>CABHPR010143540.1:57952-71706 GCA_902168415.1 Peromyscus melanophrys | reverse complement strand
ACACACAAGTACACACACATACACAGGCACACACACATATACATGTGCATACCCACACATACACAGGCACACACACACACAAGTACACATTCACACATACACACACAACTTTTCTTCCTTCTCACTCTTACCCACCCTTACTCTGAAGGGTGTTTAGAATGGGTGAGTGCGGGAAGCACAGCCTTCCACATTTAGAATTCCCTTTTCTCCTACTCAATGGGAAATGCTGAAACCTGGAAGACAAAGCCCTCCTTGCCCTGATGCAGACTTTAAAGATTTTAAAGATCCTGAAATACAATGAATTAAAAAAAATTTTTTTAATTAAAAAATAACCCCAGTTCTCAAAGGATATGCTTCCTTGCCTCCCGACCCATGGGGGAAACTGGAGAATCTCCTACCTAGCAGTCAGCAGGTAACCAGCGCTCATGGCAATTCCTGAAATGGGTAGCCACACAGCCCAGGTTTTGTTTGGGGTTTTCAGGGAGTGGGGGGGGGGGCATGGGTTGAGACAAGGTTTCTCTGTGTAGTCCTGGCTGTCCTGGACTCACTCTGTAGACCAGGCTGGCTTCACACTCATAGAGATCTGCCTGCCTCTGCCTCCCAAGTGTTGGGATTAAAGGTGTCCACCACCACTGCCTGGCTTTACAAAGGACTTTTGAAATATTTGATGAATTTAAATCTGCATATTCTGCACATTCCTCAACCCTCAGTGTCTACCATCTCTCATCTCTTAGACACAGCCTTCCGTGGATGCAGGACAGGTGGAATATGAACAGAAGAGAGAGTACGAGCCTGGGAGAATTAGTAAGCCACCAGACTTAGCAAGTGGAAATACAAGGTACCTACTTAAGCTGAACTCCATCTACTACATAGTGTTATGAAGGGGGGGGGGGGGGGGGGGGGGGGGGAGCTGAGGGTATCCTGAGCATGCAGAGAAACATGCTGGGTAGATGCACGCCATGCCAGTGACAGCCAGTAATTCACAACCCTGACGCTGCATCCATGTGAAGAGTTTATTATAATAGAAAGATGAAGGAAAGAGATGATAGGAAAGAGACAGAAAAAGAGAGAGAAGGGGGTTGAGGGTGTGCACCTCATGGGAGGAAAAGCAAGAGAGAGAGAGGAAGAGGAGGAGTTTTTCCTTAGATTGAAACTTTTATATCAGGATGCAGGGTGGCGCCAAGGGGTGAGATTTCAAGGAGCAGATCAGAATATTAACACATAGCAAATGTTTTGTAAATATAAGTTTTTAAGTCAGGGATTCATGAAGCCCAGGCAGATCTCAAACTTGCTATTTGAGGGTGACCTTGAACTTCAGAACTCCTGAATGCTGCAATTACAGACATGCCCGGTTTATGGGATGCTAGGGATCAAACCCAGGACTTTTGTCCGACTTAGCCACACCCCAGCCCTGCATTTGTATTCATACTGACTAAATTTGCAAGCCTCCTTGGGAGAGCTAGGTCTGGATTTACATGGCGATAGTTCAGCTAGGAACTATGCAGATGGGCATGGATTAGTCAACTATTCCGGGACTCAGTTCCCTTGCTGTATAGTGTACAGGGCTCCCTACCAATTGACAGGGTGACAGCCATGGACACACCAGGCTAATCAGGGTCCTCAAAGCCAGCTTTTCCACAGCATTCCTGGTGTTCTTTTAGCAATGGTGGGATATTGAAAAACTCAACAGGCACCATTTTCTTTCCAATGGTGTTTGTGTTCCTGTGCTCACAGTTGCCTAAGATACTTTCCCTGTGTACCTGTGAAGGTGTGTGATGGAGGCACACATGCCTCAGCTCATACATACTCACTTGTCTCTCGGTTTCATCCTTTGCTAAAGAACATCTATTAGTCCTTTGAGAACTGACATCACATAACAGACATCGTATTGGAGTTCACTTGGCTTCTTCAAAATTAGGAGCGGGAGACCTCCATGCTTAGTCCTTTGCCCAGGGCCATCCAGAGTCTCTGTTGTTGTAGACAGGCTCCTCCACTAGCCGGTGATGGACAAGCCTCCTCCCCTTCAGTGTGACCCCCTCCCTTTCCTCACTCTGCTCCCCTGAACCCAGCAAGCCACCAACAGGATTCCTGGTATGAAATTAAAATGCAATCCCCCTCCCCCCATCCCCACCTTACCCCAACCCCAACCTAATTCAAATGTTCTAAGAATTTTAAAAATTAAACCAAGAGAGGGCCTGGGTGTGTCGGGGGAGTGGGGCACCTGGACAGTCGTTCGGGTCCCAGGTCTGTGAAGGCACCCTTCACCCACACCTCCTGTTCTGCCATTTTGTCCAATGGGTCATGTGACTGTCATCCACCAACAACTGCAGCTTGGGGTTCCTGCCTCCACAACAGTGGGTTGAGTCACCGAGAAAGCTCAAGGCCTGCTTGCGCCAGTGTCCTCTGGGTCATTCTCGGAACTCTCTCTGGAAAGGTTTGTGTAGAATGGGCACTGACTTGGTGCTCAGTGGCCCTCATAAATAGAGACACACACATTTTG
The DNA here is from genome assembly GCA_902168415.1 of Peromyscus melanophrys. NCBI lineage: Eukaryota > Metazoa > Chordata > Mammalia > Rodentia > Cricetidae > Peromyscus > Peromyscus melanophrys. The sequence continues at coordinate 69,206 of CABHPR010143540.1, read as the reverse complement.
GTCACCAATTTCAAGGATACGGTCAGGCACAAAGGCAATGGTAAAGGCCGAGAGGCCCACAGCCTCTGCCAGTCAGCTGTCCCCAGCTTGGGCCAGCCGTAGGGGACAAGCAATGTCAAGAACCTCATTTGTATTTCATAGAAGGAAAGTAACTTGAGAAAGCCCCACAGTACAAGATCAAGGGTAACACAGAGAGACCATGCAGGCTGGGAGTCTGAGGCAACCTTTGCATCCAGCGTAAGCCCTGCCCCATCCTCAGGAGCTGAGCCCTAGGGGGGAGCAGCTTGACAGCCACACATCCACAGAGACTGTGTTGAACACAGGGCAGACACTTACTGTACACAGCCACTAGTATACCTGCCACAAACTCGGGCCCAGCTTATTCTGCCCCTGCAGTCCAGGATCCACTACCCAGAGATTACCAATAGACACAAGGGACTATGACCAGTGACGTCCTGCCCTCACCCCTAGGGTCAGGATGCTGAGGTGCTGAAGGACACTGTAAATGGGAAGGGGACTTCTCCCGGGGAGGCTGCTAGCCATGTGTGTAGTGTGGAGGCTGCTTTTGAAAAGAGCCACAGCAGCCTGCTCTACCTGTTAGAGAAGAGAGACAGAGATTACACTCATCCCACTGGATTTATTGTCTCATTAAATATCCCAAGCCATGGGTCAGGTAAGTAGACACCGGCCCATGGCAAACAAGACCATGAGGTAGCCAAGGTCACCTAACAGTAGCAGATTTCAGAGGTGGCATGTACATTCAGGCTCTGTCACCCCATCTCCCTGTGGGGACCCTCACAGGACATCTGGTGTGCCCAAGCTTAAAACTCTGAAACTCCAGCAATGAAGGCCTCGCTAGTCTCCTCAGAGCCAAACAGACAGGATGACCCAGTCTCTCCTACTCAGGCTTTAGAAATGGACCTCAAGATGTCCACTGTTGACCATCAGAGAGCTGCAGGGCACGGGAGGAAGAAGCAGCGGTTGATGAGGGGTCACAGCCAGGGCTTGATCCCTGAGCTCAAGAGCCCTGCTAACCCTGGCAGAATCTCACAAAAAGGGACAGACTCCAGGGCTCTGGGAGTGGGGAATTGTAGCATGAATCTTAAAAGTCCTTATTAATAAAATCGAACCTGAGCCAGGTATTGGGGTGAACACTGGAAGATCAGAGAGACAGAACAAGCCACAGCTAACCTCAACTGGCCAACTTCTCAGCTGATCTTGTTTCCTCAGACTGGAAGCCTCTGTGTCCTCATATCTGAATGGCTCTCAGCTAAACTGTGCTGCTCAAAACCTAAAAGCTTAACCAGCCAAATGCTTAGCCAGGCCAAATGCTTAACTAGCCAAATGCTTCTAGTTTCTGGTCTTCACGCCTTATATACCTCTCTGCTTTCTACCATCACTCCCTGGGATTAAAGGCTCTCTTTCTGGGATTAAAGGCATGAGTCACCATGCTTGGCTGTATCCTTGAACACATGGATTTCTGCCTCTGGAATGCTAGGATTAAAGGCATGTGCTACCACTGCCTAACTTCTATGTTTAATATTGTGGCTGTTCTGTCTCTGACTCAGATAAATTTATTAGGGTGCACAATATTTTGGGGAACACAATACCACCACAGGGAATGACAGTCCTCTTCAGGGCCATCCCCTGTGGTTCACGGCCAGGATGACTGGGAACCATGTCTTTTAACTTGCCATGGCACAGGCCAATGTCTCTATTCTGCTAAGGCCGTACGTACACTTTTTACAAAGATTCAGTATTTCAAGTGTGAACCAGCAAAAGTTCACAGATGTATTGTGTATTTTAAATTCTTCACACGGGTTGATGGGGGGGCTCAGAGGTTGAGAATACTTACTATTCTCGCAGAGGACCCAGGTTCAGTTCCCAGCACCCACACCAGACAGCCCACAACTGCCTGTAACTCCAGTTCCAAATGATCTAGTGCCCTGGCCTCTGAGGGCACACCCCACCTCATTCCCCAAACAGTCGTTCGGCTGCATTCCACAGCAAAGAACACGGGACTGTCACTCTTATAGTTCCTCCAACTGAGACTAGAGGGAGAAAATCTCCACATTGGCCTCTAAGAGGCGACTCAGTATGTTTTGGAAGACCTTGAGACACCCACTGCAGTGGGGAGCCTCTAGGATCTAGAGGCTAACAGCCACCTAGAACGCAAAACCCTCAGTTCTGCAACCTCAGGTGCTAAACTCTATAATGCCCTGGAAGGAAGTGCTGGCCCACCTGCTCGACACTAGGCTACAGCTTGGGGGACCCCAGCAACAAAAGGCCTGTTCAGCAATGCCAGCTCCAAGCTCAAGGAAACACTTGGGGGTAACAAATGTGTATTGGTCTCAGCTTGGAGATTTATGGCAAATTGACATGTGCCGTAGAAAATTAGCACAGAGGCAAACTTGGGGTTATGTGAAAGGCTTCAGAGGGGCCACATTGCCCCAAACTCCTGCATTTGGCAGGCTGTGTCCGCGGCTCTGCTGGGCAATGCTGTGTGGGCAATGAGGGGGTATGCTCCAGTCAGGGCCAGAAGCCTTTGCTTCAGCATCCCTCCAGCAAGCGTGGAAGAAGCCGTCACTTGCTGCTCTAATGTCATCTCTGAAGCTGTGACCAGGATGCCTTATTTCACCATGAAGCTTGGGGTCTCAAACAAGCAAGATGGCACCTGAAGATGTGTATGCTACCCCTGACGTAATAGCCTGCTTCCCTGCCTACTGCGAGTCTCCTGTTAGAGAAGACACTGACTAGTGAGTGTGCTTCTGGGTTGCAAGTTCTGGGTTTCTTTAGGGCCTCCCCCAGCACACACTAGGCCTGTCTCCGCTTCTGCTTCAATTTGCAAATAGTCACAAACAGGGTCAGTGCGCCAGCTGTCTGTCCTGAGCTCTTTTGTCGCTTGCAGTGAAATGTCCCTTACAGCTTTTCATTTCACAAACCTGTCCTTAAACCACTGGACGGCAAAGCTGGAGGTGTATGAGCTACACCAGTTTGTGTGTGTCTGGGGTGTCACTTTAAATGATGTCCATCATGAGGTTGGCAAGGGGCGTGGCAGGCTTCTCTCCATCAAGGGCTGGATTCAAGGCATGTGTTCTCTGCTCAGCATTGGAGATAAAGCTGGGTGTGGTAGCTCAGGCCTGTGAGGGCAACTCTGAGGATACTGAGGTCAGCCTGAGCTAGAGAGTGAGACTCTGTCTCTCTGTCTCTGTCTCTCACTATCTCTCTCTCACTTCCTCCCTCCCCCTTCTCTTTCACACACACACACACACACACACACTCCAAAAACAATTGACATAGTACAAAAAGGATGATGTTTGTTAGGAAGGGGGTGCAATATTCAAGAAAAGAAGTGATGTTAAGATAAAATGGATTGGGGGGGAGGGGGAGAATTACTCTTTATTTCATCCTGTCAGTTCCAGAGAACTCGGATTTTCAAAGAAACTAGAGGGGAGGGGACAACAACCCCAGGTTTTACAGCTCCGGACTCAATCCGCTCGCAGCAGCATTTCCAGTTTGCAGACCGTCCGCTGAGACGGCTCCCCCTGTGCAGCGGGGTTAGGTAAGTGGCTGGTGCCTGAACGAGGCTCTGGAGTCCCCAGTACTGGCCACAGCAATTATGAAAATGAGGAGCTTATAGTGGAGACTGCAGCCTTAAAGGTGCTGGCAGCCTTGTGGCTACTGCTTGGAACTTGTACCCAATGTCAACTTAAAGAAAAACAGAACAAAGTGATGGAGAGGGACCAAGACTCCATGACGTCATCCAAGCCCTGGATTCGGTTATAACTGAAACTTAAATTTCCCACCCTTCACACCTGTATCATTTCCTGGGTTTCTTTTTCAGTCACTTGCAACCAAACTGCCCCTTATTAAAATATGAAATCCCTTCAGTGTCATAAATGATGCTTCATTGCAATTATTGGCATACCATTTATTAATGACCAAGGGATGAATCCAGATATCAAGACATGATTTTTCCTGTACCTCAGAGTCAACTCTTCTTTCGGAGAATTAGTCACTCTCTCTTGATTTGTTTTTCACAAATTAATGATTACTTACTTAAGAAAGCATTGAGCCGCAAGTATCGGAATATCTAACAGAAAGTAGGTTCCATCATTAGCCTCGAATAGCAATTGAGCTAGAGGTTAGTCATCCCAGGTTGATTAACTCAACACTTCCAACTCTCCACCAAAGCCCTCGGGTTTTTCTCTCTCCTTCTATTACGCCACCCTCCCAGACAACAAAGGACAGCAGTGAGGGCAAAGGGCTTTTTCTTTATAGTATGTGCTACCCATTGTCAGAAAGGAAAAGCTGCCCTGAACGTATCCCACACCCCACATCGTTGGCCAAGACTTTGTTATAGGTTCCCTCATAAATCACCTCCCAGCAAGAAGTGAGGGGTGGTTTCTGTGACTGGCTTAGACCAGCTAAGGTTGAGATTTTTATCGGGCAGAGTGGTTGTCTGTGAGGAGGTGTCCATCAAAATGGTTTCATTCACCTACCGTTTTTGGAACCAGGACATAGAAAAAGAAAAGAAAAGAAAAAAAAACACTAGGCAAGTGAATCCCAATTTTACAGAAGTCACACACAGCCTTTATCTTTGCCTGTAAAGTAAAACCACAATGAGCCAAAGGGAGAGGCACCTATGTGAAAGCTATTTCAGATGCCTGGAGCTAGAGGAGATGAGCCAAAGCCAGAGGGTGGGGTCAGATCTACACATAGCTTTGCCTGCCTTTGGCAACGAATTCTAAAAATACAGACCTCTGACAGCATCTATTATTTTAAATAGCAAATGCTATGTATAGGGCTTCTACTCCTTTGCTGGTTACTGATTTTTCATGCTGAGGAACGAGTGACAGCAGGTTGGATTTAGCAGAAAAGGTGACGGTGGCATTTGAAGCTTGGAGGTAGTATTTCCCGGCTCTACAGCTCTTTGTGCACCGATGTCCTCCTCATCCACAATATGAAGACATCAATAATACTCACCTTGGGAGTCCAGAGAGATGGCTCAGCAGTTAAAAGCATCCACTGCTCTTGTAGACTACCCAGGGTTTGGTTCCCAGAACCCTCATGGGGGCTCACAACTGTCTGTAACTCCAGTGCCAGGGGATCCAATGCCGCCTTCTGACCTATGTGGGCACCAGACACGCACATGGTGCACAAACAAATGTGAAGGCAAAATACTCAGACAGATAAAATACATAAGGCTAGAAGACAATTTGTTAACTAATACCGCTCACCAGCAGGTAAAGGTGCTCACCGCCAAGACTGACAACCTGAGTTCAGTCCCCCTGGAAGCCACATGGAAGAAAAAAAGAACCAACTCGTGCAAGTTGTCTTCTGACAACACATGCAGCATGGCATGTGTATGCCCAACACACACACACACACACACACACACACACACACACACACACATATATACACACACATACATACACACACTCACACACACACACATACATACACTCACACACATACACACACACTCACACACACATACACATACAGAGAGAGAGAGAGAGAGAGAGAGAGAGAGAGAGAGAGAGAGAGAGAGAGAGAGAGAGACTACCCACACCAAATAAATAAATAAATAAATAAATGTAATAAAATTTTAAATACCAACAACAATATCACCCTGTAGGTGCCAGCTGCAAACTAGCACAAGCCAACTGGGTTTACTCCCTGTAAATGGCCTCCAACACTGAGACTCACCTGGGCCCCTACTCTCCTCCCCCATCCTCTCTTTTGAAGGCCACTCTCAGGCAGAGTTCTGCCTCAGCACTGAACACTGATAAGCAAGCTGGCAGGAAAACAGCTGTACGACCTCTTCTCTAGAGCCCGGCAGCACCCGGCTGTCTCTTCCCCGTGATTCGGCTTGACCTGCTGAAATAGTTCCCTCAGTGTCGATGGCACAATAGCCAAGCTTCGGGTGCAGGCACCAAGAGTCCTCCAGGAGCTACAGAGATGACTCAGCCAGTGAACTGTTTGCTTTGTAAGAATCAAGTCCTGAGCTCAATCCCCAGAACCAGTTCTGGAAACAGGTGGGTGCTATGGTGCCACTTAGAACTCCAGGGATGAGAGGCAGAAACGGGAAGGCTCCTGAGCATCCCTGGCCAGCCAGTCTGGCCTACTCAGTGAGTGCCAGGCCTGTGGGAAAACTTGTCTCAAACAAAAACAAGGTAGATGACACCAGAAGAACAACATTCAAGGTTATCCTCTGACCTCCAGGCACAGGCACACATACCACACACAGACACCACACACACACACACACACACACACACACACACCCCACATACACATACATACCACACCACACACTCTCTCACACACACACCACACACACATACCACACCACACACTCACACACACACACACACACACTACACCACACACTCACACACACACACACCACCACCACCACCACCACCACCACCACCCCCACACACCACATACAAACACCATGCATCTGCTCTCTTCCCTACTGCTATGTGCATCTCCATCTCCATGGACCATTGCTCCCCACATCTCATTCTTCCAGTCCACCTTCCCCACACTGCCTTCTCATGGCAGAGCTTGAAGCCCCTGGTCCAAAGCTTCCCGTGGCTCCCACTACCTCCTGAATTTGTCCTGACTCCTCCTGATACCACGTTCCACATGGAGTGAGAGTCTTGAGGGGAGGGAAGCTAACAGGGATAAGCCATTAAATTTCCCTTCTTGTTTTAGTTCATTTAGGAGATGTTTACATATTGGGGTTTGATCATTTGTTCATTCAGTAGATACAGAACCTTGTTCAGCCAAAGACAGTCAGAAGCAGGGCTGGCTCTTGGAGAGGTCATGTGACCTCACTTTTCCATATTGTCTGGAAAGCGGAGAGGCTGTCCCTTCAGCACTCCCAGAGCCAAAGCATTGCAACCTTACCCTCAAAGCAAAGGGGCCTTGTAAGGGACGTGCTTCCTCACCGGACCACACTAGACTGACAAGTGGAGCCTTACTTCAGGGCTAAGATTTTAATTCGGGTCTAGTCTTTTAAAATGCAAGACATATGGAGTGCGTACAGAGTGCCAAAGGAGGCAGCATCGCTCCCTTTTCCAGTAATCTTCACCAGCCACAAGATGGATGACCCCTTGACCCTTGTTGATCCAGTTACCCGAGGTCAGCTCACACATCATTAAAAAGAGTCAGTTCAAGCCATGGGCACTTTCCCCTGAAGGCCCAGTGATATTTTGCCTTTAGCATGGTGTATTGTTCAGAATCCTCTGGGTTTACTGGAATTTCTCCATTGCGTTTGATTCCCTGGGATTCATGTTAAAAGAGAATTTTAAATAACATCCTTCAAGAGGCAGTGACCTGTAGGTGACTTTCCTACCCCCAGCCCAAGTCATATCCACCTAAAACAGCCTGACCTGCCATCTTGAAGCAGGCTGTCAACTCCTATCTGACAAAAGGCAACCAGATCAGGGCCTCCCCTGCCCCAGCTTGCCTCACATCAAAGCTAAGGAGCAACTGGTTGGATTATTCATGCCGGTCATGGTAGAGCTAGGAAGGACACATTCTGCAGGTCTCTTCCTGGTGCTGGGTCCAGTGACATCATGAGGGTAGCTGGAAGTCAGCCCTGGCAGGAGTAGTTCCATAATGGAAGTCAGTAAACCCACAAGTCAAGGCTTCTCCTGCCCCTCCCCCACCCTTGAGCCTTCCTCAGCACTCACCAGCATGCACTGCTTTCCTGCCATGCTCAATCTGAGGCTTCATCAGCACTGATCAACACAAATCTGTACAACCCCATGGCTTTGCTTCATTGCGGTTATTGTAAAACTTCCCTGAATCCCAACAAATTAAAGAGGCATGGCAGCTCTTGGTGAGAGCTTGGGCCTGTCCCATCATCAAACTGTCTTCTAGAACTCTCTCTCATTTATCTGCTAAGACACTTCCTAAGCCTTTCTCCCCTCAAAACTGGTCAGAAAACAAACTAGTCTTTATTGCTGTCTTCTCTGGGCTTCCCTGAAATCACATTTTCCAGCCTTCAACACTCTCCTCCGCCCAGAGGAAGCCAGGAAGAAGGGTGCCAGGTTAGACTGGGTTGCTCTCTATTTTCATTGGATGGCTTTCACGGACTTACATTGAGGACCGCCTTGTTCTATGAGTCTTAAGAGGCGTCAAGCTTGTGCAAGAGCTCATATCTGGCCAAGAACCAACCCTGCCTGATGTGTCCCCAGCCTATGTGGCTCTTCTTGGTAAAAATCAAGGGCACTTGGACGGGCTCAAGGTTGTTCTTACACTCATGGTCCATGCCTCGGCCTAGGCCAATGGGATTTATGGGCCTTCTTTCTGGCCACAGAGAAACAGGAGCACCTCGTGATTAGCAGGTGGGGAGCCAGACCTGAACTAGGTTCTGAGATAGCGAAATGTCCTTAACACCCCTGTGCTTCCTGTGACCAGAGGCTGTGGGCCCCTCGACCTGACATAGATAGGCCCCTTCAGCCTCTTGGGGAACCATCTGACCTGTAACCAGAGCTTACCTGGAAACAGAACATTCTCACTGCACTGCTGTAGTGCTCAGGTTTAGTTGTCCACATAGCTGACCTGAGTATAATCCCCAGAACTCACATACTCACATGGTGGTTAGAGCTCTAACTCCCACAGAGTTGCCCTCACACTTTCCCATGTGCACACATGCTCAAGTGCGCTCGTGCTTGAACACACACACACACACACACACACACACACACACACACACACACGCTTTTTTTAAATTCAGAAAAAGAAGCAGAGTCCCCACACCACCACTGCTACCCTCTCCCAGACTCTTGCCTTCCCCCCATTCTGCTCCCTGCCCCCCACTTCTGTAAGCTCCTCATTGATTTTCAGGATCAGACTAGGAAAGCTAGATAGAGCATCTGCCTCCTTAGAACAAACAGCCAACGACCAAAGATCCTTGGAAATCCAGGGACAGAGCTCGGGAGTTGCCCTTGGTTGCTGGACAGAAGGTAGATATAGAAAAGGAGATAGATTTAAAAGCCTGACTTCCTCACACCCAAACTGTGCACCAGAAGTGCACACCTCCAGCTCCACCGGTGCCTCACCCCACCCCACCCGCACCCCCATAGGAGATGCTACACAGTAACAGTCAATCATTTAGGTCCTAGCAGCAGGGGAGACAGTATGTGCCTCTGCTCACCAGAACCACCACTCCAACGTGCTCTGAGTTCAAAAGGAAACCCACAGGATCAGCTTTTCCTACCCGCGCCAGCCATCGGGTATGGAACAGGCCATCTTTGATCTAATTTTCAATCGATAAGCAGAAGTGGCAGTAGTCAGGGAGGAGAGGGTAAAGGCAGCTGGATTTGTGTGTAGCGGGTGCATGTGTGTCCGTGTACACGGGTGTGCGTCGACACTCTGGCGGGAGCTTGTGAATGGGCACAATCCAACTGTGGCTGAGCTGATGGGGAGAGGGAAAGAGACAAAGAAGGTCGCTCACTCCCCAGTGAATCATCAGACGTGGCTCCAACTGCGTCACCAACTAAGAGAGGTTAGAAACCTCTAATACAGTGAAAGCCACAGCAAAATGATCCTGAGCTTCCTGGTAACCAGCTTTTCAGTAAAACCTCGTGTTAGCGTTATTCATGTGTCTCTGAACACTCTCCAGACCCAGGGAGCTTTTCCATTCAAAGAATTTTCAAATCCGTTTCCTTCGGCAAACATCATTTGGATGGGGACATGAAGTTCGTACTCTGTGGTACAGGGCCTGACGGATAGTTTTCTCTCTCTCTCTCTCTCTCTCTCTCTCTCTCTCTCTCTCTCTCTCTCTCTCTCTCTCTCTCTCTCTCTCTCTCGTGTGTGTGTGTGTGTGTGTGTGTGTGTGTGTGTGTGTGTGTAAGACATCAAGATGCCTGGACTTTTTCTATGCCTGAAGCAACCTTTTACGGGCATAAGCACATAAGCCAAGATTCAATTTGGCAGCCCCAGGGAACAGCTTAGCACCATGATGTACCCACCCAGCTCAATTTTGCACAACCAGGAAAAAAAAAAAAGCTCTGTGGCTCCACACTGTGCTCTGAGATGAAAGCAGGAATTTCCTGGCCCACAGTACAACTCAAAACCACGGAGACAAGTATGAGGGAGAAAGCAGAGAGAGAAACTTGGTCACTCATCCTCAGTTGTTAAAAAAAAAAAGAAGAAGAAGAAATTACACTTCTGATAGCTGGAAGAATTATCCAGCCCTTACAACCCAGCTGTTGCTATACCATACCTCAAAAGGCTTGAGTAGTGTAGTTTTCAGTTTGCAACAGTGTCAGTCCAGAGTCTGGAAGATCCCCTATCCTTAGTGGTCAGACCTGGGATCAGAAACCATGTGGACCCGAGAGGTTGCTCCTGGGGAAGAAGGGGGAACACCTGGGAGCAGATGACAGAGGCTCAAAGTGACCTGGGTGGTGTTGAAGCCTATAAAGCCTTGTGTTTGCTTCCTGGGAATGCCTGCGTTCTGTGAAAATTCCTGTTTCTGTGTTATTCTTCAATTGTTTTCAAAGAATATTTAGTCCCATCTCTTCTGCTATGGATTAAACTGTGCTTCTCCTCAAACCCAGCCTTTGACGTCATAGCAGCCAGTGTGACTGTGTGCAGAGGAGGCCCTGTCACAGTCCGTCTGGGATGATATAACAAGATACCTCGGGCTAGGTAGCTATCAAAACTGAAATATGTTGCTTACAGTTCTGAGTGCCATTAAGCCCAAGACCAGATGGCTTCACTGTCCTGCAAAGGTGGGCTGTCTGCTGTAGGAACAGCCCCTCTTGCTGCAGTCTCGAACTGGAGAAGGTGCCAGCAGGTTCCGTCAGACTTGTTTTACAAGGGTACTAAACTCACTCCTGAGGGTTCTGTCCCCCAAACCTAACTCATTACTTTTAAAGACCTCACAAGGGGGCTGGAGAGATGGCTCAGGGGTTAAGAGCACTGACTGCTCTTCTAGAGGACCCGAGTTCAATTCCCAGCAGCCACATGGCAGCTCACACCTGTCTGTATCTCCAGTTTCAGGGGACCCTGACACCCATGGCAAAAACACAAATGCACATAAAAATAAAATAAAATATATTTTTTAAAAAAAAAAAGGCGGGCGGTGGTGGCACACACCTTTAATCCCAGCACTCGGGAGGCAGAGGCAGGCAGATCTCTGTGAGTTCGAGGCCAGCCTGGTCTCCAAAGGGAGTTCTAGGAAAGGCACAAAGCTACACAGAGAAACCCTGTCTCAAAAAACCAA
>CABHPR010143540.1:37293-57074 GCA_902168415.1 Peromyscus melanophrys | reverse complement strand
CACACACACACACACACACACACACACACACACACACACACACACACCCCTACCTATAAACCCAGCTGATTGTCTGCTTGGTACAACAGAGGTACTGGGAAGCTTAAGGTCTGTGCTTGACTTTATGCTCTTCTAATCCACACTGTCTCTCCTCTTACATTACCCATTGTTATGATATTGGGCATGGGAGGCCCTGGCTGGCCAGACCAAGGTGCCCCATGCATGAGGGAAAACATGCCAGGCAGATGCAGCAGCCAGCTGCAGCTCATGGACAGTCACTCATATCCCCAGGCACTGCATCCATGTGGAAATAAGTTTATTATAACAGAGGGATGAAGAGAAAGACAGGGAAAGAGGGAGAGAGAAAGAAAGAGGGGGAGGAGAGGGGTTGAGGATGCACACCTCGTGGGAATGGAGAGAGAAAGAGGAAGAGAGAGAAGAAGGGAGGGATTTTCCTTAAATGAGGATTTTAAGTCAGGACATAGGGTGGCCCCAAGGGGCGAGTTTCCAAGGGGCTGGGTGGGGTGGGGCGGAATACTAACACCCATCTGCTGGAAGCCCCTTTTATTTGAGGTCTTCAGGTGCCTGCTCTGTTCCACTCTCCACTAGCTTCTCTGGGTACCCTTCTGCCCTGGGAAGGAAGCTGCTTACACTAGTGTAGGCAGAGTTTTTTATGTCTCGACCTCCTGCTCCCACATAACCAGCAGCTGCTTCCCAAATAACTGACTCAGAGACTCGGTATTAATTATAAATGCTCGGCCAATAGCTCAGGCTTGTTACTAACTAGCTCTTACAACTTAACCCATTTCTATTAATCTATGTGCCGCCCCAAGGCTCGTGGCTTTCACCTCTACCCCATTTTGTGTGTCCAATTTGTTCTCCATCTGGCTGGTGACTCTAGACTCTGCCCTTCTTCCTCCCAGCATTCTCCTAGTCTGGCATTCCTGCCTAGCCTTATTCTGTTCAGCTATTGGACAGTCAGCTGGTTTATTAAACCAATCCTAGCGACACACATTCACACGGTGTAAAGGAATATTCCACAGCACACTAGTCTAGTGACTCCTAGTCCAGCCAAGGCCCATCCACTTCCAGGAGTGACAGCGGAAGAGGGTGAAGGGAGGAAAGTAAGGAACTCAATTAAGCGACAAATCAATGATTTGGAACTTAGGTCACTAAGGAGAACAAAACAACACTATCCAGGCTAAAGGAATAAAACGTCTATGATGATGAACTACTGGGGAACTTCTCAAAAATCTACCAGCTGTAAGAATAAGGAAGCACAATACAGGTTGCTTAAGCAGGGAAAACCATGAGGAGTGTGGGAGATGGGAGACTGGGCTGACAGAAAGGAAAACCACGAGGAGGCTGGGGTGGGGATGAAGGAATGGGCTGACTTGTAGAATCCTCCCCGTGCCCAGGAAGAGGTGAGCTACACACACCATTGGCTCTGGGCAAGAGAGAGTGTCAAACAGGATTAACACTCAACTGTTCTTCCTCCACCTAGGATTTCTTAAACTTCATTCCCAGATGCCTCCCTCCAATAGGGAAGCCAGGCTAAATGGACTGAAATAACTACTTTATCCATGTGAGATTATAATGAGCAACCATAAAACTGTGCCTTCCCAGAGAAGGGTTTTGCTCTGTGATAGAGAGCTTCCTGCCCTTGTCCAGTCAAGAGAGGCCTATTAAAGTATGGTGTAGAAGGAAGCTAACTGCTATGTGACACTTGCAGCTTCTTCTGGTCAACATTCTTGTGTGAACACACTGATTAGACTCTCTTAAACAGGTGGCCTATGCCTAGGAATGTCACCCAGGCTGAAGAAATTCTCAATAGAATCTATATACTGACCTTCTCATTCCCATTTGGGGAAATGGCTCTAGTCCCTTGAAATCTCAAGATGACAGAATCCAGGGATTGACATTTGACCTCCATAGAGCAAAAGACCGAGGACCCCGTTTGGGCCTGGGTTCCAACAGTGAAATTCAGCTTCCATTTTAATATTCAGTATTGCTCCTTCTACTTTCTGAGGTTTTTTTTTTTTTTCAAGAAATCCACAAAATTTCCATTTATAAACCTTTGCCAAGGCAAGAGGGCTGAGCCATCAAACTGAACTTGATCTTGTGGGGATGAGTAGGTTTGAATCCAAATTCAGCAGTCCTATATACCTATCAAGATTTATTGTCTATTTATGGCCACGTTTGCAAGGACAGAGGTTTAACGGCCCCTGTTTTACCAGAAACCATGCAGACCCAAATAGTGTGGTTTTGACAATGTTTATATTGAAAAGAAATACGTGATTCTCCAATGCTGCTCTGGAATAAAGTGACCACATTTGAATGTGTTTCTCATAAGTTTAGAGGCTGCTAAATGTGACAAGGGGTTGTCTCTGGTTGGCAAATGAGGAGCAAGGTTGAGGTCACACCTAGTGGATAGCAGAAGGCAGTCTGAGTCTTGGTTCAGAGCACCCTGCACTAACGCCAACTCCACCCAGGACAGGAAGGACAAAGGATTGTGCATCCGGGCGATGTGTGCTGATGTGTACTGCACACCAGCTGTGTTCACAATTGGTGGAAACTGGGGAGAATCACAGAGTTTGGGCAGCTCATTCCATGCCCTCTCCTCCTCTGAGTACTCTGTAACCTCCCAGGGAGCATCAACAGTTATACCCAGACGTACTGGTCAACATCCCGCCAATTATCTTGCTTATGAGACAAGTCTAGCATGCTGTAGTGCTATTCAATACCCACTGGTACTCAACACCCATTCTCCCATTCTTCTTACATACCTGCTTGAGTCGTAGGGGCTAAAAAGCCGGATGCTCCATTTCCTGGATGCCCCTGCCACTAAGTCTTCAGACACATGTTCATCTTACCCAATCAGACTCAAGCATGGTGATTAGGAAAGGAGAAGGAATGCTTCTGTTGACTCTCCCCCTTCTGGTAAACCTGGCCTTGGAGTCATGAGCCACGTAGCTTCTCCACGGCAGCATTAGTGTCTAGGATTCATGGGTGTCAGGGACAGGGGACATCCATCTGGCCAGTGTTTATCACAGCAGACAGATGTGGTTGTGCTCTGGAGTTGGTGGGGACCATGGTGGCTTTGGATTGCAGGAGTCAGTGGCTTCCATTCTGCATTTGTCAACCTGGAGCCTGCTTCCTCACTCAGCCTCCTCAATAATTCTATAAAACATTTGACATTTGGGAAAGCACTAAGTAAATAAAACTGTGCTCATTGAAATGGTGTCTGAGAGCAAAGCCAGGCAGGAAAAACACATGTATGGTTCACTCATTGTGAGTTAGGAAGTAGAAGTGGCAATCTGTGTAACTCACTTTAATCTTTACGGGACGGAGGGGGGTGAGTTACTTCTTCCAGCCCTGCAGCAGTGGGGACCCAGTACAAAAGAGTGACTGACAGACCTTTGCTGTTCACCGTGCTTCCAGAAGTGCTTCTTTGGGACACGAACGTACCCGGGAAAGGCGATGGAACAAATCTTTCCCTTTGCAGGCCACTTCCAAGTTCCGATGCTGCGTTTTCGGATGGCCGAAGGCTGTAAAATAAACTCAGAAGATTATGCTCCTTGACTTTAGAGTGACAAACTTAGAGTGTGCAAGCACACAAGGTGTTTACAGCATCAAAGAGTCATCAGAAAAGTCATCAGAGAGAGCCACCCACACCCCAGTTCCTCCCAAAACAGTATCCAGGAAGCAGGTGACTACCCTAAGCTACCCATGTGACTGAGCCACTGCATTCAGAGTCCTAAAGGACATTTATACTTGAAGTTGACTTTGGCCCTTCAGCCTCAATGTCCCTGAGCAGATGGGGAAAAGGTGCCCCTGAGCACCTGTTCATTTCCACTTTGATCCCATCGCTGGATCAGAAATCAAATTCCAGTGAGACTACTACCCTCTGCTAATGACATCTGCCCCTCCCCCACACTCCAGTGAGGCCTTCTCAAAGACAGACAGACACACACACATACACACACATACACACACACACACACACACACACACACACACACACACACACACGCGATCTCCAAACGGCCATCACTCCACATTCCTTCCATCACTCTGCCTGTCTCTGTGACAGCCAGTGTAGCCACGCCTCCAAGGCACTCTTCCTACCTCCTCAGCCCCCTGTTCCCTTGGGAGAAGCTCTGCAGGTGGGCAGCCCTCCCAACCCTGCCCTCTCGAGTCCTTGCTGTGGGATAATGCTTTTTTGTAACTGGTTTAATAAAATGCTGATTGGCCAGTAGCCAGGCAGAAAGTATAGGTGGGATAAGCAGACAAGGAGAATTCTGGGAAGAGGAAGGCTGAGTCAGGAGACGCCAGCCCGCCGTCCAGGGAGCAGCACGTAATGGCACACAGGTAAAGCCACAGAACACGTGGTGACATATAGATTAACAGAAATGGGCTGAGTTTAAGTATAAGAGCTGATCAGTAGTAAGCCTGAGCTAATGGCTGAGCAGTTTTAATTAAATATAAGCTTCTGAGTGATCATTTTATAAGTGGGCCACCGGGACTGCAGGGCCTTGGCGGAACTGGAGAAACTTCAGACTACAATTCCTTGACCCTTTGTTTCCACGGATCTCATTCTCCACTCCCAGAGAGTTATTTGTTAGCCAGGCAGGCAATGCCTCTAATGCTTATAACGCATTCACAGATTGGGACACGCTTTCAGAACACAGCTTTCCTTCCTTCCGACCAGTTCTTCTCAGGCCTCGCTGTCCACTGTTCACTTGCCCCGGTTTCCACCCTTTCTGCCCCTTACTCCTTTTTTCCTGCATGGTCAACTGAGGTTCAGTTGTTGATGCAAACATTCTCCTACAGTATTCTAAGTCCCATTTCTCTTCCCGTGCCGCCATGTCAGAGGCAACGTAAATGCCAAATGTACCCCACGGTCTGTCCGCTTCACCACATGCCCCTGACTTCTAAGCACTAGAGTGTCACATCTAGACTGAAGGGTTGCCATCATGCAACAGCCTCCCCTCGCCACATTTTGCCTGTCCACTATGTCTCCTCACTGAGTTCAAACTTCTCTTCATCACAAACATTATTTAAGACTCACATTCTACCCAAGTTCCTATTTCTACCCTGCTTGCTCTCCGCAGGTGACAGAGAAGCAGAAGTGTGGTTGGAAGGGAATGCTGACTGGGCCTTCTACCCTTCCTGTTCAAAAGGGAGAGGTCAGGGCTAGAAAGAAGGCTCAGTGGTTAAGAGCACTTGTAGCTCTCGAGGAGGACCAGAGTTTGAATCCTAGCACCTCAAACAAGGAACTGAATGGAAACAAGATGAGTCCTTTCCTTGATACGGGATAAAGATTACCAGGCTAAGAAAAAGAGAACCAAAGGGAAAATTAACTTAGATAATCATGTGTGGGTGGAATTCACCACCACTCACAATCCCACTGCAACTCGCATACCAGGCGGGGTGGGGGGTGGGGGGTGGGCAGGGCACACTGAGATGGGTAGGCAGGGCTTCAGGCACTTACGAAAGCTCTGTCCTATCTTGGTGTCACACAAGAACCATTCCACCTTGGGGACTTACAGAATGGAATGAGGACACCTCAGCAGCAACCTTTGTTGCCCAGAAGGTTAGTAGACAATTCTGCAGACATTAGCCTGCTCCAGTGGCTCTCGGGCTTGGTCCGCCACCTTTGGAAGTTTGCTGTCTCATGAGTAGTGCCTCATGGACCCTTGAGAAAGAAGAACCTCCTATGTTAACAAAGAGTTGGTTTCTGCCATGCCTTGCTTAAAATAGACATGGAATTGAGAAGGAAGCTAAACAAAGTGATTGTCTATTTTGGATGCTGGAGTGGATGACCAGTACACAGAGAACTGGGGTGATACCCACATGGTAGACGAAGGACATAGACTCCCATTAATGACTACACTCGTCTGGAACTTTTTTTTTCCTGAAGAAAATACATCAGGGCCTTAAACCTACAGGCAGGGTCAACGCTTAGTGCTGGAGGGTTACCTTTTTGTACCAAGTCAGGCTTCCTACTCTTTGGGTGTCAGAGTAGTACATGGGTGGGAGGAGAGCAGGACAAGAAATAACAAGGTCAAGTATGAGAAAGTAAAGCCGGAAAGGTATGGAGGAAGGCAGCCTCTAAGATCTACTCTGGCCTCAGCCATACTCATAGGAATTTTACTTACCCTGAACTTGTGCTTTCCAACCAGAAGATACCCCAACCCGTCAACCCATGGCCAGTTTAAGGACATAGTACCACATAGAAGGCAAGTAAAAAGCACCTGTCAAGTTCAGGATACTGACCCAGCCCTTTAAACCTTGATTCTTGTCTTAGTTTTATTTCCTGTTGCCATGATAAAAATATCCTGACAGAAGCCACTTAAGGGTGAAAGGGCTTATGGTGCATTATTTTCGGGAAATTAAGTCAACAGGAACTTGAAGCAGCTAGTCGCACCCACAGTCAAGAACAGAGAGAAAGTGAAGGCATGCACACTAGGACTGGGCTCACTTTCTCCACTCTCACACAGTTCAGGACCCCCTGCCTAGGGAATGGTGCCGCCCACAGTGGGTAGGTCTTTCCACCTCAATTAATACAACCAAGATAATCCTCCACAGACATACCCACAGGACAACCCAGTCTAGACATCCTCTCACTGAAACACTCTTACCAAGTGATTCTAGACTATGTCAAGTTGACTGTTAAAACTAACCATCACCCCTTACCGGCAGGTCACTCACTGCCATGGAAGAAGCAGGGACCAGTTAAGGCAGGAGAATAGGGTCTCAGCATTCAGTCACTTTACTCTGGACAAGCAATCTACCTCCTGGTCTCTCTTTTCTTCTGGACTTGTGCAGACTGGGGAAGTCAGAGATGGAAGAAGGGTCGGTGAGATTCCTTAAAGCTAAAACTCTGATTTTTACTTCACACATACAACCCAGCTGCTGTGGAGGAGGACCTTGAACCAAACATGCCCCTCCTCTGTGTCCAAGTAGTCCCATCAATGGGGGCCCGAGTCTCTTGTCCCATGGAACATTGCTCTTCTGCTCTCTTCTCAGGCACGTAGAAGGTAAGATTGCTTTTCTCCCCCTCACTTTTCTACTCTTTGTTGGGCAAACATTGGCAGGACAGGCCCCATGTCTCCTTGTTTCAGAGACTGCATCCAGGAAGGGTCTGTTTCTTCTAGGAAAACAAGACGAGAGTCTCAGTAACGGACACTTAAGCAAGATTACACAGGGTCTGAGTCGTGTGATCCCATGTCACAAAAACAGTTCCCCCTGGCAAACCGCTTCCTCTTCCTGTCAGCATCCAGGTAACACAGGGCCACACCCCCGGCCTTGGCAATTCATCTACAGACCTGCAGAGCCCGCGGCAACCGGGCATTCTCCCCAGAGATCTAAAAAGTCAAAAAGGAATCAACAAGTCGAGCTACAAGGCTGCCTTGGCAAAGAGAGACATATCAGTGAGGCTTATCACTACGGAGCGAGCCCCCAAACACAATCCTCATTCTAACCACAAAACCAGCGTGACTCGGCCACTCCCAGATGCTTCCTTCTCTTTCTTCCCTGGAGTCTTCTGCCTTTTTTTTCCCCCTTAACTTTTTTTTTTTCTCAAGTATTACACTTGGAACTTTTTGCTCCAATTATGGTTTGGAAATTTTTTTCCTATCCTTCAGACAGCAACTGTAGCAAAACTTCTCTCGAGCTCCAGGCTCCTCTTTTGCCCAGGCAGCGTAATGGTTCCATCCAATTGACTCAATCTACTCAAGCTGATATCTGAAATGGTCTGACACCCACTTCATTAGCATCAAGGGCTAATTTCGTTTGAAAGGAGTTTAAAGCAGCCAGGGCTTAGATTCTGGGGTTAATTGGTCTGTTTGCCACTGTTTGTCAGAACTCTATTGAAAGAACATCTTCAAAGCCCGGCTGTGATACTGGCTCCCACACTGTCTGAAATGCTTCAGATGTCTTTATCAATGCCAAAAATGCAGTGAGTGAAACGGCCTTTTTACTCAATTATTTCTGCAAACCAAAAAGGGGAATCCATGCAGATAGATAATGAGAATTGACACAGTGAAATTAAAGTGCATGCTCAGACAAGAGCCCAGCTTTTATCAACAGTGAGCAATGGGAGACTCCACCTGCCCTCGCCTGTTGCCCTCAGTCCACAGCATCACACAGTCCTGGACGCTTCCTGTCATCTCGTCTCCCAGAATCCTTTCTACCCTAAAACTCCAACCCATTGGAGCCCACCAGTTGCCTAGCAACCCATGGGCCAATTGGATTTGATTTTCAAATATCAACATCTGCATTGCATTCCAAATTATTTTTTAATTCAAAAATTTATGTCTGGAGACAGGGAAAGAAATATATATTTAAAACAAAATTGTATTTCCTCATACAGCTTCCTCCTAGCACCTGTCCTCAGGCAAACCGTAGACTCCTCGGCTGCTTTTCAGAAGCCCAAGTCTACACTCCTATTTCCCATTTCTTTTGGAAGAAGAGAGGAGTAGAAAGAGGGATCCAAGTGGGACATCCATCTAGGAATCCAGCAGGAAAGGAAAATGAAAATATACCTCATTTTACTACAATTAGGAATACTACAAGCTAAACAGAAAGTCTACCTCTGCCTCAATTTCATTAAAAAGTACAATTATTATTATTATTTTTGTTTGTTTGTTTGTTTGTTTTTGTTTTTCAAGACAGGGTTTCTCTGTGTAGCTTTGCGCCTTTCCTGGAGCTCACTTGGTAGCCCAGGCTGGCCTCGAACTCACAGAGATCCGCCTGCCTCTGCCTCCCGAGTGCTGGGATTAAAGGCGTGCACCACCAACGCCCGGCTGAAAAGTACAATTATTATGGATCTGATCTTACACACACATCGGATGGGCAACCATGGGAAGTGAAGGGGCTACCACTCTATAGTGGGTTATTCTGCTTACACCAAGATATCACTGCTACTCCTTCCTCACATCTCCCCAAACCGAACTACAAGCCCCAAATGAAATTGGACAAGTCAGCTAGCAGAGAAACTGTGATAGCCCACACCTAATAAAGTTAACTTTATACTGTCTCCAAGTAGCTCACCTTTTAAGGCCCTTGGCCTCTACTACATGAAAGTCTTCCCTCCCTGGGGTGGTGTGTTGGGCCTGTGGTGCTTTGGGAATGTAACTTGCAGTTCTTGCCACTATTGAAATTCCCTGGTGCCAATATGTTTGTGTGCTGTTTGGGGGGAAGATGATGAAACAGAAACCCCCACAGGGAAATCAGATTCGGAGAGCTCAAGAGCAAAGGCAACTCCAGCATAGCACCTTTCTGTAAGAAATCCAAATGGGTTGCAAACCGATGCTATCACTCCATTGGCCTCTGCTAAAATGAACACATTAGCCTACCTGCCTTCCATTCTAGAGGTCAAATTACCTGCTGGAGAGGAAAGGAAACACTAAATCATTGGATGTGAGAAAAACTAGCCAAGAGAGACCTAAGCAAGGGGACAACAGAGACTCGCCATCCAGGGTAGGGTCTCCTTTCTGGAAGGGGTGTGAAGAGTGTTAGCTAAAAAGAACTGCAGGATGGGAAAAGTGCCAGAATCAAAAACACATCAACACATTTGACTCACCTTTCGACAGAACACCCAGGCCTTGGTGAGGCATGGGCCATTCCTTTCTTGCCCAGAGCAGAGATCTGATTACTGTTATCTTTGCTTCCACAACTACAAATGTTATCATTACTTCCCCCACTGATATAGCTCTGTTTTACAAACACAATAGAAGACTGTACCACTCTTGCCCTCTCACCAGAAGGGCTGGCTTAAAAGGAGGGAGGGAGGGACTGAGGGAGAGAGAGGGAGAGAGAGACAGAGAGAGAGAGAGAGGGAGAGAGAGAGAGAGAGAGAGAGAGAGAGAGAGAGAGAGAGAGAGAGAAGAGAGAGAGAGAGGAGAGAGACAGACTGGGGACCTAGAAGCCCAGGATATTAAATGAGCCTTTCAGGAAGAACTGTGAGAGCACACAGGCGCAGGCGCATGCGCATTTAAAATGCCACAGCTAGAGCTCAGCATCGAACGGGCATCATGTCAGAAAGAGTGATTTATTTCACTGGTTCATTTCCTCCCTCCCCCAAATTCTCAATGTGCTTTGGGCTCAGAACCTTAAATGTGAGGAACAGAAGCCTGAATCACGATAAACAAGAATTACTTATAACTATGACAGTGGCATATCCCTGGCCTCCAAAGAGCCCCGTCTGCTTGCCCAGACTGCTGACACTTTTTCCATCCAAAAAATAAAAACCGCTCAGGGCTGGAAGTGGGGTTCCCTGCAGCCAACCTGTCCTGCTTGCCTGCCACCTGTGGGGGCAGAAGAAAATCTGATCACGGAGCCTCTCCAAGCCAGAGCACCCATGCGCACACACACACCCAAGTCATAGTCAGGAGTACAGAAAATACAGCTTCCTAAATGTGCTGATCCCATCTTGCAAGCCTGACTTCTGTCAATTCTCTCTCTTTCCTCCATTCTTTCTCTGGGATAGTATCAAAATTTCTGAGTGGTCCATCTAGGCCTGAGCAGGAAATGCAGATGCGGTTGTGGCAGGCCTGCTCCCCAAGGCCACTGTCTCCAGGGCAGCTACAAGTAGGGCTCTCTGCCCTACGACCCTCTGGCATGCCATCTGTTCCTTTGTCACACTGGAGCTCAGCACTTAGCATTTAGCACTACAGTAACTAAACACTATGAAGACTCAGCACTGTAATACAAACCACGCTTTGCTTTGGCTTCTCTCTCATTTAGACCCTACTAGAACCCTGTAACTGGATTTCCTTTTTTGGAAGGCCCAGCTTCACATTCTTGTTTATTTGTTTTAAGACAATATTGTTAAGATTCATTTTATTTTGAATTATGTGTACATGTGTACATCCATGTAAGTCTATGCATGTAAGTGTAGGTGCCAATGGAGGCCAGAAGAGGGCGACAGATCTCCTGGAGCTAGAGTTTAAAGGTAGTTGTGTGGTGTCCAATGCAGATGCTGAGGATCAGATTTCAGTCCTCTGGAAGAATGGTGCTTGCTCTTAATTACTGAGCCACCTCTCTAGGCCCCAAATGATGTCATTTTTCTTTCTTTTCTTCTTGAGATCTAATCCACATGCCTTACCATGCATTCTTTTAGGCCTGTCATAGTGGCACACACTCATATTCCCAGCACCTAAGAGGTAGAGAGAAGTAGAGACCATAGAATCAAGAGTTCAAAGCCAGTCTTGATTACATGGGGAATTTGAGAACCTCACCTACAGAGAGACCGTGTGTGTGTGTGTGTGTGTGTGTGTGTGTGTAAAATAAATCACCTTTGACCAACTAGGGCAAAGGTAGACAGATTTCTGTGAGTTCCAGACCAGCCAGGGCTACTTAGAGACTGTCTCAAAAAAACAAAAAGAACACACACACACACACACACACACACACACACACACACACACACACACATCAGCCTTTTAAAGTACAACCACAGTAGGTTTTGTGCACTTGTAAAGGCATAGGATTGACCCAATCCCAGCATATTTCATCAGCTGCAACAGAACCCTGCTTGCTGCTGCTTCTGATTTGTTTTCTAAAGAGGATCTCAAGCCCTATAACCTCTAAGTTGTATATAAAGTGAACTCACCCCTGGATTTTACCAAGCCCTGTAAGGTCAGCCTCCTACAGATCACTGGGCAGCCAGTTCCCATCAGAACAAGGTTTCCAGGAACAACAGACCTCTCCTGCAACTCAGATCCCCTAACCCTCCCGAGAGTTCTGGTAAGTCAATCTACTATCTTTCTTTGCCCCACCCCACCCCCCCCTCCCCAATCCTGAAAGAGCTGGGACCCAGCAACCCATCTCTTCATGGATTTTCTCTTTCAAGTTTCAAACACTTGGCTCTTCGGTTCACTGAATTGTGTCATCCTTCCCTGAGGCTGGTGAGAGGGAGAGGTGATTGCCACTCCAAAGGTCACAGGGCAAAAGGAAGTAATAGTTTCCCAAATAGAGGCTAACTCCTCCAGTTCCTCCCGTGATGTACCGGGAACCCAGGCTCAGGGGCCTCCCACACAGAGGTGTGCCAAAGTAATGCCCTTTCTCTGCATAAGAAAAGTGAGGAAATGACTTCTTTAGACTTTTTTTTAAAAAGTCGTAAAACTTCTGAGCCCTTGACACAACAAGCCAATAGCAGGTATGACCAAATGCTATTGGTATAAGGATCGGTCTGAGGCCTGGGCCTGCCACAGAATTTTTAATTTGGGTCTCTGGTCATCTTTACACTCTGAACTTGGGTTCATTCTGCAAAACGGCAAGCTAATTCTAACACAATTAACACACTTAATTCTAACATACTTAACCCTTGTGAGATCTTACTCTCCCTCGGTGCTTCACGAAATTTCTGTTTTTATTTCATCTAATTAAAAAGTTGAGGAAATGGGAGAATTTGGAAAGAGGACATGGAAAGGGAGAAATGGTGTAATTATAATCTCAAAAAGCAAAAGCATACTTTTTAAAATTGTGAGGGGGTCAGCAAGTTGGCTTAGTGGATGGAGATACCTGCTGCCAAGCCATGACCTGAGTTTGATCGCAAGTCCCGGCAACTCCTGCAAACTGTCCTTGAGTTTCTATGCAGATGTGGCACATACATGCCCATGCAAATGCACGCAAATAAATAAACATAAAAATAAAGAAAAATGTTTAAAAAGTTGAACAATGGGTAAAAGTTGAGTGGTGACCAGGGCACAGAAAAATCCCAGAATTCCCCTTACAGTGGCCAAGGCCAGACACATGGGGTCAGTCATTGTCACTAAACAGAGGAGTCGGTGCAGGTGGCCAAGGCCAGCTCCCTGCACTGGGGAGGAAGGAAGGGAGCCAGTGCATTCTAGTCATGCATCAGCAAGTGGGGGAGGGGGGCAAATCTGAGTTTGGAGCTATCGGTTGATGGTGACGATGGTGATTTGGTCAACAACCGTGAGATTGGGCAGATCCCCTGTGCCACGGCTGAACAATTTACATGCAGTGGTTGCTACCATTTAGGAGATGAAGGACCCCTGTTAAAGAGGGTTAGAGGATTAAAAGAGGTTAAAGAGGTTAGAAGATTTTATCAGGGCCATACAACTTGATACTGAGAGTGAAGAACTTTTCCTCCATCTGCCTTTGGGCTCTGCTTTTCTACACAGTTCTAGGCCAGCCTAGGCTACAGTATGAGACCATATCTCAGAAATAAACCAACAGAGCAACTACTTTAATTATCTCATGGAGAAAAATGTATTCCTACCTCATACCATATGACCCAAACAATTTCATTAGAGCATTGAAGTCGTAAGACTACCACAGGGTGTAACAGGATGCTGAACAGTGACACTGTTTCAGGATGAATCCGTTAACGGCGCAGTGGAAGGGCTCCCGGAACACCTCAAAAGTCCTAACAGGCCGGGCGGTGGTGGCGCACACCTTTAATCCCAGCACTCGGGAGGCAGAGCCAGGCGGATCTCTGTGAGTTCGAGGCCAGCCTGGGCTACCAAGTGAGCTCCAGGAAAGGCGCAAAGCTACACAGAGAAACCCTGTATCGAAAAACCAAAAAAAAAAAAAAAAAAGTCCTAACAGACCAGAACACCTACCTCCCAGATTACCTTTGTCCCTGTGAAGAAGGACAACACTATTTAAAAAGCCAAAGGACAGATGAGAAACATATTATAGACACATAGCTCCTCAACTTCATAAATATCTCCTAGGAAATAAATACCAGACATCCAACAGAACACAGGTTAAGGTGATGAAAGAGCTATAGTAGAGACGTGATAAAAAGTCTCTTGACAAAACTCCTAATGAAAGCAAACCATAGAGTTGGCTGAAGTCTAAAGGATTAGTAAGAGTGTGGGCAAACACGTCCCGAGCCAGAGCTGCCGGGCATGCATGTCCTTTCAGCCTCCAGCAGGAGCAATTAGGCAGCCAATGCTTGCCTCCGCAATCCTACTTTCAGAGATTTAATACGCACGTGCTTACATATGTAGGAAGTGGTTACACACGCATATTACTGTCTCATTGTTCTAAGTGAAAAAGGTTGGAAGCAAATCAAATAGTTTAATAGGAAGAAAAGTGGTTAATAAACTGTGGAACAGAAGTGGGGTGTTGAGTGTGTGAGTGTGTGTCTGTGTGTGTGTTATGTGCTTGTATATGATGTAGTATCCTTGTGTGTGATATGTGTGTGTAATGTGTACGTGATGTGTTTGTATTTGTGTGTGTGATATGCTTGTGTGTATTTGTGGTATGCTTGTGTGTTGTGTGTGCATGATATGGTATACTTGTGTGTGAGGTGTGCTTGTGTATGACGTGGTGTGTGATGTGTTTCTGTGCCATATGCTTATGTGTATATATGTTGTGTGCTTGTGTATGTATTGTGTTTTTCTGTGTTACATGGTGTTCTTTTGTGTGTGATGTGGTGTGTTTGTGTATGATGCCGTGTGTGATGTGGTGTATGTGTGATGTGGTGTGGCATAATATGTGTGTGTGTGTGTGTGCGTGATGTACTTGTCTGTGTGTGTGTGTGAGGTGTGTGATGTGCTTGTGTGTGTGCGATGTGGTGTGTGTAATGTTGTGTGCATGTGGTGTGGTGTATGTTTATGTGTGTGTGTGTGAAGTGTGGTGCATGTGTTTGGTGTGTGTGTTTGGTTTGGTGCATGTACATGAATGTCCTGGTACAGGCACCCATGCATGTACATGTTAAGGCCAGAGCAGAACTCGGGTCACTTCCTCTATCACTCTCTGCCTTATTGCCTTGAACAGGGTTTCTCACCAAGCCAGAAGCTCACCATTTCAGATGGGCTGGCTGGCTGACATGGTCCTGGTGTCTAGGTGTCTGTATCCTTCCTCTGTCTTTATTAAGATTGGAGTCACAGGCATGCACAGTGTCTTTTTTTTTTTTTTTTTTTTTTTTTTTTTTTTTTTGGTTTTTCGATACAGGGTTTCTCTGTGTAGCTTTGCGCCTTTCCTGGAACTCACTTGGTAGTCCAGGCTGGCCTCGAACTCACAGAGATCCGCCTGGCTCTGCCTCCCGAGTGCTGGGATTAAAGGCGTGCGCCACCACCGCCCGGCTCGCACAGTGTCTTAGTTAGGGTTTCCATTGCTGCAATGAAACACCGTGACCAAAAAAGCAAGCTGGGAAGGGAAGGGTTTATTTGGCTTACATTTCCATATCACTGTTCATCATTGAAGGATGTCAGAACAGGAACTCAAACAGGACAGGAATATGGAGGCAGGAGCTGATGCAGAGGCCATGGAGGGGTGATGCTTACTGACTTGCTCCCCATTGCTTACTTAGTCTGCTTTCTCATAGAACCCAAGACCACCAGCCCAGGGATGGCACCACCCCACCATGAGCTGGGCCTTCCCTCATCCATTAATAATTAAGAAAATGCCCTAGATCTTATGGAGGCATTTTCTTAAATGAGGTTCCCTCCTTTCAGATAACTCTAGCTTATGCCAAGTTGACATAAGACTAGCCAGCACAACTGACCCCTTGTCAACTTGACACATGAACACATCATTATTAAGTCACAACCTTTCCTTTCTTATTCATCCCCAAGATCTCACATTAAAATCATAAATAACTTTAAAAATCCCCCAGACTTTACAAATTCAAACACATTAAAATTTCAGTCCCTTTAAAATTGCCAACCTCTTTTAAAATCCAGTCTTTTAAAATTCAGTCTCACAACTGTGGACTCCAGTAAAATAAAAAATAAATAAAATTCTGTCTTACTTCAAGGGTAAAGAACCAGGGCACAATCTGAACAAAGCAAAACCAAATGCCCAAAGTGTAAATAGCTCAATGCCCAGTGTCTGGGACTCACCAGAAGATCACCAAGTCTGGGATCTTCTGGGCATCTCCAAGGGGCTTGAGTCACTTCTCCAGCTCCGCCCTCTGCAGCACACACAGCTTGTCTTCTAGACTCTGGCTGGCTCCACTCCACTGCTGCTGCTGTTCTTGGCGGTGATCCCACAGTACTGGCATCTCCAAAATGCTCAGTCTTCTGCTGCAACCGGGCTGCATGTTCACAAATAGCCTCTCTTAGACTCGGTTCATGGTGCCAAGCCTCAACTTCTCTTCATGATCTCCTCACTGGACCTTCAACTGCCACTGAGGCTGCACCTTCACCAATGGCCTCTCCTGGCCTCTCACAGTGCCAGGCCTCAGCTGCTCTCCATGACCCCTTCATGCCTTCAAAACCAGTACCACCTGGGTGACTCTTATATTACCAAATTTGGCTACCAGCATGAAGTAACAATCTTGGCTGCCTCTGGAACATGGCTTCTGCGTGCTGACCTGCAGGAAACACTTCCTAGAAGATTTCACCTCAACGATGCTGTTCTCTTCTTAATCATCACTAATTTCTCCACTTTGGTTGGCCAGCATCAATTGTCCCAGCAAAGCAAAGTTTCACTTTAGTAGTTCTGGTATCTTGTTAATCACAGCTGATTCTTCAGCCCCAGTCAACCAGAACCACAAAATCTTCCAAAACAGCAAATAACCCCAATGGAGTCTTTAAACTCCCCCTCTGAAATGTCGCAAGCCAGGCCTCCATCTTCTGCACTGCCCTCCACTTTCTTATTTTCCAAGTTCCTACAGAACAGCTCACCAAGCATTGAATACTCAATGGCTTTTCTTGTTCAAACTTCCAAAGTCCTTCCACAATCCTCCCCAAAACAACATGGTCAGGTCTGTCACAGCAACACCCCACTCCTGGTACCAACTTGTCTTAGTTAGAGTTTCTATTGCTGCTATGTGTGTTTCTTTACACGGATGCTGGGAATTTGAGCTCAGATCCTCATGCTCACACGGCAAGTACTCCTAACCACTGAGCCATCCTCTCAGTCCCTGGAACAAAATGCTGTGCAAATATCAGAAAGGTAAGTTGGTCCCTTATCTCACACTGTACAAGAGGCTACATCCCAGCCTCTATGACACTGTTTTAAAAATAACATAGAAGTCAAGTTCCATGATTTGGGATTTGATAGTAGAATTTAGATATGACGCCAAACATGTAAGCAACGAAAGAAAGATACGTAATTTGAAAGTTATCAGCATCAAAAACTTTTGAGTAACAAAAGATATGTGAGAAAAGTGAGAGGACAAAGCTGAGCATCATGGTACTGTGATCCCGGCTTTGGGGGGCTGAAGGAGGATGGCAAGGCCAAGGCCAGTTTGGACTACTTAGTGAGATCCTGTCTCCAGAAAGAAAGAAAATGAAGGGGGCAGGGGAAATGAAGAGAGAGCAAAGACTGTGAACAGATGTTTCTCTAAAAACGTGATGCAGCCAGTTAACCACTGGGATTGGCTGTCACTGATACAGACTTTCCTTTGATGATAATAAAAATCTTTCCAATTAGACAGTAGCAATGCTTGCACAACATTGTGAGCACACGGGAAGCTACTGAAACACATACTTCAACATAGTTGTTATGGGCTAGGGATGTAGCTCAGTTGGCAGAGTGCTTGCCTAGCATACAGGAAACCCTGGGTTCAATTGACAACACCACATAAAACTGGGTGTGGTGGCACACACATCTCATCCCAGTACCTGGGAGGTAGTAGCAGGAGTATAAGAAGTTCAAGGTTAGAATAAGTTCAAGAGAAGTCTGAGATACATGAGAGCCCATCCCCCCCCCAAAAAAAAGTTGAAATGGTAACTTTCATGTAACTTATATTTTACCTCAAGAACAAAAGGAAGTTCTTTATGTATCAATAGGACTAATCCCCAAGATACCTGTTAAGTAACATTAAAAGTAAGTCTCTGACTGTAGAACTATAATCAACTCTCTGATACAGAACTAGAGATCACAGCCTATCATTTATACATTTTAATGCCCTTATTAATATGGCATAGCTTTCTGGGAAGACAGGCAGAGAAGCAGACCTACCCCTGAGCCACCTTAAACTCAAGCCAAACACATTCTTCCCAGGGTACATGCAAATGTTAAGCAGCTCTTGCCTCTGGTCTTGTTCTACAAGTCAGTTTGGCTCCCCCTCACCACCCTTATCCTGGGCTTCATACAGGCAGCTCTAGGCTGAGCTTTGCATCCTCTGGAGATGCACCCCTTCTTTTGTGCCCAGTTATAACTGCTGAGCAGGATGCCTGGGCAAGCTGCCCAGGACAGAGCTCCACAGAGAGACTATGCATCATGTGCCTTCCTCCTCATCCAAGGCTGGAACCCCATGCTCCCAGTCAGTCAGCTTTATCCAATTCTGTTATGAACTAAACTCCTCCCTCATATATTGAAGACCTAATTCCAGTAACATTAAGAGGTAAGGCCTTGAGGAAGAGATTAGATTTAAATAAAGTCCTGAGGTAGGGTCCCCAGAATGCGATTAAAGAGACAAGAACTGCTTCTCTGTCATAGGAGGACATATTTGGAAGGCAGCTGCCTTCAAAACAGGAAGAGCCTCACCAGACACCAAATCTGCAGTGCCTGTTCCCATACATCTAGCTCCAACAGCTGTGAGAAATGAAGTCTGTCCTTGAAGTCAGTCCATCTGCATGTCAGCTTTGCATTACTGTGACAGAAGACCTGAAATAGGTGATTTATAAAGCACAAAGGTTCACTTTGGCTCACTGTCTCAGTTCGTGGTCTCTTGGTTTCATTACCTTATAACACTGGGTCTGTGGTGAGGGGAGACATTCTAGCAAGTGTGTGTGGCAGATGAATCTGCTCAGTGCACATTGTCAGGAAGCAGGGAGGCACAGGAAGGGGCCAATCCTCCAATAACCTACCTTCCCTCTGTTAATCTCCATGACTTAAAAGTTCCACTACCTGCAACACACGGGAAATCAAGTCACAGTACCATAGACCGTGCCTTATGATAGCTGTCCAAACCAATGGGGGGAGAGTGGGGAGAAGAGGGAGAGGGGAGGAGGACGGAGGGGGAGATACAAGGAGAGGGAGAGGGGGGAGCAGAGGAACAGGACAAGGGAGAGGAGACAGACAACAAAGGATTTTCAAGGCTACCTGTCTAGCTCATGTGTGCAGCCAGCAGGAATTGGGAGCTTCAGTTCTACCTCTGGATCTAGGGTACCCTCAACTGTCCCCCCCCACACTGAGGGCATCCCACTGGTCAAGTGCCATTTTTATATTAAAAGTTAGGCATTTTCATCTAGCATCACCCCAAAAACACATCCCCTACTGTTCTTGGTGCTCAGCTCAGAGGAAAACAAAAACATCAAATCAGCTCCAGCGCTGGAGGAGTCGCCAACTGAGGAAAACTTCTCAAAGGACAGCACAGCGCTATATTTTCTGGGTGATTTCTGGGATTTTCAAGGGTAATTTCGACCATATGTTTTCCTCGGGTCATGTGATGGTTTTAGCCTCTATCCCCTGAGTTAAATGTGATTGCTCTCTAACTGACTGCACGGCCAACTTCTCTGTTCCAAGATCCAACATTACTAGGAGACAGCAAACTCCCCAACCCTCTAGCTCTTACAGTCTGTCTCCTAGTAATGTCAGAAGCTACGACCATAATGTCTCACCACCGTGACTGCCCAAACTGAACAGAGACAACAACAACAGCCATGGTAAAGTGGGTGGGGGAAAGCCAAGGAGTCTTCAACCCTACGCCGGAACTATAGGCAACTAAGGGATGCTGAGAGTGGGAAGAGACCACTAATTGCCACTAATCCAATGCCAAATGGTCAGCCCTGAAAACATGCATATGAGTAACATTATACAGACTGAGCAGAGGTATTTATGTACTTAGGAATGAATATATGTGTATATACACAGACGTAGGTAACAACAATTAATGAAAAAAA